>ML792575.1:76962-120980 GCA_009831015.1 Picea engelmannii
GTGGGCCTTATTTAATAATATAGTGGACCTAGTCCACCTTACATTGAATGACCTCCACTATTATCACTATGAGCCCTCTGGGCCCCCCCACTACCTCTCTAGCTACCTTACATTCCACTTGTTAAGAACCTGAATAGATCTATAAATATCACAATAGATCCAAAGTTATCTGAAGACAATCACCACACAAGATATATGAAACCATATAGAAAACCACCACTTTATTATATCAAACCCTTAGGGTAGGGCAACACCATACAATGGATCATATTATGGAAGGGATCCTCTCCTGTTCACTTGCCTCTTCGAGGGGGCTTCCTCCTATTGAGCTATCGCTCCAAACACAATACTTCTCTTCATGTCTCATTACATTGCTTTAACCCCTTTATATAGTGCTACCATCACCTAAGAACATTCTAGAGGAGGAATCTTCTAGAAGTAGAACCTTCTAAGAAGTCCTCTTACATTTATTATATCTAACTACCATAGTGGGCCTTATTTAATAATATAGTGGACCTAGTCCACCTTACATTGAATGACCTCCACTATTATCACTATGAGCCCTCTGGGCCCCCCCACTACCTCTCTAGCTACCTTACATTTTGAATCTCACGATGTTTTTATTCATAAGTATTCCATACATTGTTCTTCATCACGACTTCTATTTCTTATGTTTGATTGCTTCTAGTGGGTTCAAACTAGGCTGGTAGTCTTGTGATTCTTGATATAATGACTAGTTTTTCTGGTGTTTCTTTATCTCTTGGAATCTTCGTGCTCTTCCTCATGTTTCTATTTAGCTCTTGGGTCCATGGAGTTTTCTTATAGATTCCATGCCCTAAAGATTCTGACTTCTTCCTTTCATCATAGGATCATGGATGTGAATGGACAACCAAGGATACTTTAAGGATTCTTTTCGAAGAAGACTTCTTCTGAACACGTGTTGCTTTTCACGGTTGTTGTCATCAATGGGAACATGGATAGATACTTCATAATCCTTGATGGATCATATTATTTAGGATTAGATCCCTCCTAATCCTTGCTTCATTCATGAAAGCATGCTCTTCTTTTGGAATTATATAGTCGGCTCCCTCCAAATAAGAGAGTCCACAATTTTGTATGCATCCTTATTGCCTTCTGCAAAGTGTCACAAGTATTTTCCTTTTGATTGTTGGCTTCTTTCGGTTTTTACTTCTTCTAGGTTTCTTATGATTTCGGCTTATCTTGCAGCTGTTATTTATGTTGATAGCTTCCACATGAATTGTTACCTGGGGTTGTTGATGTATTTCATCTTTTCATGTGTTTTGCTTGACTTGTATTCATTGTGATAGCAAACCTTATCTTGTTGTTCTTCCATAGGTATTGTTTCTCTTTGAACATATTTATCTTCTAGAAAATAGATATGCAAGATATGTCCAGAAAACTATGTAAACATGGTACGTACAAGATTTATGAAGAATATTGTTACCTTGTCTTAGAAGAAGAAATCCTCTTTATCGTGCTTGGCCTTCTTTGAGGGTTCCCTTTCTTCGGAAACTGATGATTCGTGTGTTTCCTTCCTTTTTCTTAACTCGGGACAATGATTCTTGTAGTGACCATATTTTCGACAGTTCAAGCATTGTATTTTTGAAATATATTTCTCTTGATTTGGTTTCTTCCTTGAGCCAAAATTATTTTTATTCCTGAAGTTATTGAACCTTGATGTGAAATCTTAATCATCATATTTATTTTTGGGTTTCTCTTTTGCACTAATCCTTGATCCTTCTTGTGCACAACAAGTCCAAAAGTTCTTCAAATGTGGGATACTCCTTCCTTGTGTTCATGATTGCGAAAAATGCATCTCATGTCTTGGGAAGACCATTGAGTACTATATTTACTAGTTCCTTTTCTGAAATGATCTCTTCAATAGCTTTTAGTTGATCTCTTAACTGAGAGATTCTCACAAAGTATGATTATATGTTGTCATCATCATTCATATTCATGTCACGGAGCTCATTCTTCAGACTCATTACTTGTCCAATGTTTCTGACTGAGAATAGGTTTGTTAGGGAATAATACATCTTCTTAGATGAGTCAAGATGGGAGATGTAGGGTATCAAGTGGTCTTTTATATATTTCACTATGATACACATGACATTGATCTCACTGTCTTTGAACTTCTCCATGACTGCAACGTTCTAAGGTTCCTTCTCTTTTCCTTCTTCAAACTCTGGTTCCACAATATTTCCTTTCACGATATCCAACATTTTATTCTTGGAAAGGATGCGATCAATCCTTTTCTTCCATGCTCTGAAGTTAGAAGCCCCTTATAACTTGTTTTCTAACTTCATAGAGTAAGTTATAATTGCTTTGACTTGGTCAACCCTTGATTTTGACCAAAAAATGAAACTTGACGTCTTATCTTGCTGAGAGTGCCAGGAGATGCACTAGGCTAGGGCGCACTAGGCTGTCTAAAAATTAGGTCAATCTCTTCACTTAAGGTGCCTCAACAAGAGGGTTAGGGTTTCGTTGCTGCAGCAAGAATTGGCTGCAACTGTAACTATAACTGAGCAAATCCTCCCAATCTATATTCCAACGGTTAGACTGTCCAAAGATAGAGTGGGCCCATAACCTGTTAGAAAGTAATGTATGTTCCCATTTAACCATAGACAATATAGCAATATTTTCACCCAACCATAGGCTGAAGCCACCCCCGAGCACCTTAACCTTGACAGAGAATTATTCTGGAAGAAAACCCTAGGCTTAGTAACCAAACAAGATGGCACACCTCTCTCCAGGGATAGCGCACCAAGAAAGAATAACCAAGACTGATCAGAGAGTCCAACCCAAAAAAATCGAGAATATATATTGCAAGACTGGCGGCAACAACTCCTCCCAAGACTTGCACACAAACTGGCCTTCTCCAGTGCACACAAGTGTACTTCTGTAATTCTGAGAAGTCTGGCAAAAATGAATACTGGCCTCCTACATTTATATTGTTTCTACCAGACTGCCTGGGCCGACTTCTCATTCTGGGTGCTAATTACTTAGAATATAATATTTCCTTTAGTCGACTTCTTCTCTTGGAGGCTAATAACCTAATACAAATCATTCTCTTGAGCCGACTTGTCTTCTAGGGTTCTTAATCAATTATTTAGGTTTTCTTATTTCTTCCCGGAATATTCTATTCTCGTTAGGTTTACACGTGGAGGTAAATACCTCCCGCAGCTACCATAATATCAACAGGTTCGACATTTGCATTTGGGTTTGATTCCTCAGTCAATGAATATTGCTTCTTTCCTACTTTGCACGATGCCATAATTTTCAAAATTTGATGTTAACTCTCTTGTGAGAAGCGAAACCTTGTGAACTCAAAATGTTGAATGTGAAAATTTCGGATTGTAATGGAAAAATAGTTAAATTTTGAAATTCATTTATTTACAGAAATATTAATGTCTAGATATTCTCGCATTAATCTATTGATAGAGTAATCATCTCTCAAATTAATTACCTAGAAGTCACAACACTTTTCCAAATATTTTACCCTAGCCAGTTGGACATATTATCAATGATCATAGTTAAGATAAAGTACTTCGGGGATTCGATATTCGGGAGTTTTGAATGAAAAACTATGGATATCTCCTGAAGGTCGAATTCACAGAGAAGTTGATCAACCCTTAATTACTTTTTCATTTTAATTAATCATGGTTTAAAGTCATTTTTAAATTTTAAGTACTTCGAGACTCCGGAACTCCAAAGCTCCGGGAGTTTGTGAGATTTTATGTGCGGTGAGTAATTCGGCAGTTCGACATTCGATAGTTTTGAATGCAAAATAATAGATATCTCCCGAAGGCCGAATTCACAGAGTGATTACTTATCGTTAATCACAGCTAATGAAACTTGTTTTGTTCATTAATCTTTAGTGTTTTATTATCATGATCATGGGTACTTCGACACTCCAACACTTTGACGCTCCTTGGAAATTGTTCTTGATTGATCTTCCGAAGGAAAATCTCCCAGAGTGATGTGGTAGTGATGATGTCACTTTTGATGACGTGTCATAAAAAGTGAGTGACATGTGTCACCTAAAATCGTTCGAATGATGTGACTAAGGTGCCCAAGAAAGAGTTCCACTTGTCAGCAAAAATAAATATTGACAGGTGGCCTATGACTCATCAGTAAATTTATTTTAAACCATTTCAATGGGAACATGTCTCCTAGACTCCATAGCTTTGTAACTTCAGGGTTTTTTATATCTTTAAACACCTTGAGCTTGAACTCTCGAATCACGAAGTCTCGAAGTGAATTCGTATTTATCTTTTGTTTAAACCTTACGCAACTTTAGAACTCCGAACTCACGAGAGTTGTCGATCTGGATGACTAAAAATTTTTAATGGATGGTAATGGATGCGCCCTGTCAAGATATAACGATCATATCTTTTATTAAAAAAAGAATGATGTTCCTAAGTTTTTCATAATTTATTTTTAAAAGATAAAAAAGACTTCAAAATTTAATTTTTATTTGAAATTTTTCTAAAGTGTTCTAACATAGGCTCCATCTGGGGATTGTGGCTCCCTGTGAGGCACGAAAGAACAATAGACCAAGTACCTTTATTGGGTAAATGGATTCATTATTTCTTCTTTTATTGAAAAAATGTTTTTTTGTTTTATTTGAAATTTAATCATATATAGAAAATTGAACATAACCATATCTAAAAATATTAAATCACACTTGGTGATTGATTTCAAGCGAGGCTAATGATTTTTTTCCTTCCTTAAAATTGATTCCAAAATTGTTTGGGATAATCAAAGTAATTTTAACAAAAATATCATATTTCAACCGACTTTGTTCGCTCTTAAAGGTTATACGGATCCAAAATATGTTTATTTAAGGAATCCCAGTTGGTTCAGGATATAAATATTATTGAAAAAGAACTAGATAACAAAGTATATTATATAGATGTGTAATACAACCTTACATATATCATAGAAATTGTTTCACTTCCAGTGAGCCTATTCAGTGCCCCGGTGAAGTTATCTATATCTCCCTTAATTGAATTTCCTTTCACCACTTCAAAAACGAGAGTTCATTTAACCAAGATGATGGAAATCAATTATATGAATTTCCTTTGATCATCTCTATTGGGACAAGATGGGGGCAATTGATTTGTGAATTTCCTTTCACCATCTTTCTTTGATTTTATTACTTTGAAGTGGGGGAAATCAATTTGTATGTAAGATACAAGGGATGGCATATTTTTAAGATCTTGATGAAAAAAAAGGCTTGTCTACAATTTTAAGAATACTCTGAGATTAGTTTTTCTTCCAATTCTAAGTATACCTTTGCCTATATGTTAATTTTGGGAAAATTTATTCGTTTCGGGGATAAACCTTGAGAAAATTCGTCAGTTAAAATTTGATATTAGAGATAAATTTACTAGGATTACCCTAGACATAATTTTCAATTAAAACCAAAGAAATGTAAAAAAACTTCGCTCGACCTGTTTTGAAAATATGCTTCTAAGTTTTTTAGCATTAAGCTAAGTTTTATCATTTCTACAAGGATTAATATGATGAGAAAGAAAAATAATATTGTTTATAGATAGAACTAGGGAGAGAGGGAGAAATAATTATATCAAACATTCAAACATCTTAATCTGAACAATCGTAATTTCACACGAGTTTCTGTGTCAGATGAGAGTTTTGATTTTCTCTGTCCCACAATCACTTTCTAATCATTTTGATTTTTTATATTTAATAATTTATTTTTTTACCAGAGATGATCTTATACCCAATCAGTGTGATGTTTCAGATTGTATTTTCCCAACTTCTCCAATATTTTCTTCAGATGATGATGCTATCTTTAATTCGTGGCAAAATATCCCTCATATCTATTTTAATTAGAATTTCATTTTTAATTAAGCAATAAGAGAGAAGAGGAACTCTTACCTGTTTTCTTTTGAAGTTTTGGACAAGGGGTTATATTCATTTGTCACCTGATTCCAAAGAGTTCGAAGAAGGGAAAAGATGAGTTTCCTTGAAATAAAATTGAAAACATTATTTTCTTGAGAATATTTACATAAATCTAGCATCGAAAAATACTTAAATAATTCTCTAAAAAAAGAAAATGAAAATAAATAATTTTGCCAATGTAAATCCAATCCAATCCGGTATACACAATGGAAACTAAAAAGTAAACTACTGCATGAAATTCTTTAAAAACTGCCCATTGACAGGGGCCTCAAGAATTTCTCCATTTAAATTTTCAAGAGAGAATGAATTTCTCCCTTTAGCTGCTGCAATTTTGAAAGGTCCAAACCAGAGATGGTCAAATTTGTCGTGTTTCCCATCATCTTCTTATCTGGCTTCCCACTTCAAGACTAAATCTCGAGGAATAAAATCCTTATCTTTAGTTTTATTACCAAATATGGCTTTCATATTTTCTTGTTATTCTGGAGCTTATCATCCACTTCTTGTGACATCCCAAAAAATAAAGTATTTTTGAAATTTAAAATTTGTTGGAAAATTATTCCATTTTTAGTAAATTCAAATTTGGAAAATTTTTGCCATTTATGGAAATTCTGAATTTTGAATTTGATAATTGTAATTAATTATTATGATTGTTGGGCAGAGATCTGATTTGAACCAACTAACTATTTGACTATGACACTTGTATGAAAACAAAATATTTTATATTGATTGCAGGAGGACAAATGGAACAACCATGTTAAAATCAGCTGACCATGACTCCATGAGTGGGGAACATGTTGGAACTACCTCCGGGCTGATTATTACAAGTGGAAAAACATATATTTGGCCATTGGAAGCCCCTGAAAATAAGGGATTTAGAAAGCTGCAAAAATTCCCAAGGGGGGGGGGGGAGAGAAAGACCTAGGCAAAAGCATTTTTTGTTAAATAGAATATGTGAGGAGGCAGGACGTTGCCTAGTATGCTGGGAGGAGGAACTACTGAATACTTGCTATTATGAAAATTGATTCTGAGTGTGAGGCAAGGGAGAAGACTACTCATAGAGGAAGACATTGTTGAAGAGGAGATTTCAAGTTTGCCCTCATGGATTCATGGTCAGGCTAGGGGGTGAATTGGGTAAGCGTTGGCTGCCCTATTCTATGGTTGGGAGGAACGTGGTTGTTCCCTTTGTTTTCCCGTGGACTACTTCAGATATGTCTCTTTACTCTCCTCTTTTCATGATTGTACTATTGAAATGATTGTATCTGGTTTCTATCGTAGACGATTATCGTTCCAGCATATGTATTAGATAGAATTATAGAGTTGTTGTATATTAATTAAAGTAGAAATAATTTAAATCGATTAAAAGGTTGTAGCTATTCGAGCCTGGTATATTAGTCATTGTAAGGATGAAACCAATATTCTACGAGATATATCTATGTCTATTTTTTGTAAGTTCTTTGTGGTAGGAACATAATCGATATCTTAAATTATGAAATTATAAAGTGATGAGTTATAGATCTAGTGGAAATAAAAGCTGGATCTGAACATTAGATGGTGTTACAATACTACTGTGTGTTAATCGTGTCAAGACAGATCTAATTCTACTTAATGAAATAAAAATTAAGCATGTACATCCTGAAAACTACAATTTCTGGAACGATCTACTGATAAGAAGATAATCATACGGTCAAACATATTTAAGTACCCAATATATATCACGAGATTTCAATCTGTGTAAACATTTAGAGAAATCTGGAGCGAATGAAAATTATTATAATCATGCATGTCTGTACTGAAATATATAACCACGACTATCTAAAACCCTGAATATAAATATTGTATATTACAGAAAGGTTTCCATGAGATATAACTGCAAATAGTTAATACACAGGGGATAAGTATCGACTGTCACAGAACAGTACTATGAAACTTCACTGTATAAATTATAGAAGAGGGTTATAATTGTTCCCCTCGTAATAACCACAAAACAAAAGGAATGTACAGAGCCGACAGAATGCCTAGGACGAGTCCTTCGACTCTCTAGAGTAAAAACCTTGGATGGTGAAACTCATTTCAATACGGGGTTTCTTCCCTTCTAACAAGTATTTAAAATTACAAGTAAATCTATTACCCTAGAAGGTCTGATAGAAACAGAACCTTGCAACAAAATTTTACACAGTAGCGAACAGAACCTAGAGTCTAAGATGAAGTCCGGTTGTCAAAACTCGAGTACCTTTTCGAGTCCGGAGACCAATGAATCCATCAAACGTGAAGCATCTGAATCCTGAAAAGGGAATGGATTGCATGAGTCAGCAATGAAACTTATAGGGAAGGAAAGTTAAATAGAAACGGATTATATCTGAAACATAAGTAGCACAATTTAATCATAAGGAAATAAATCACTCGCAGAGAAGATTAACGAAATTAAAATACAGAATTATTACTTAGCTTGCGATCGGTGTGGAATCTTTTCCATCGACGCCACTGATCGAATCCATCCTCAGTTGAAAGGGGCGAATGGAACCAAAGAATGTTGATGGGTACCCTCATAGGAAAAAAGGGCCCACCATTAATGATTATAATCGAGAAAATTCTTCATCGAATAAGGGCGACGAATAAAAACAGGACTGTAAACAAGTAGAATAGTAACTACATACAGTATGAATACATAAATCATTGGGATAGCTACCACAAATCGATTAATTATTTTCTTTACCCTTTTCGTTGAAGTAATATGAAGAGACATTCATAAATACACATTTCTAGAGTCGAATGCTTGTAATAAAAATCCATAAACCAAAAACAGTTTCACAGGTGAAATGATCATAGAAGTTTGAAGATCTTCGTTATTCTGGACTCCTTGTGAATCCAGGGAATATAATTACACAACCACATAAACCACACTGACGAACAGTTTATATACATAGGGTATGACGATAGATATACGAATCACAGTAGAAAACAAGAAATAATTTACTCAACGATAATTATGCCGAAGACACCCAACGTAAGATGCAAGCCTTTGGGCATTACAAAAGTTATACATTGGGATCCTTATTTACTCTTGGGGATCTCTATCACTTCTATGCACAGACTCATGACAAGAGGGGCAATAAACCTTCAAATCCTTAACACCCGAAAAGGAATCATAACCAGGAATATAGTCTCTTAATCGAGTTATACCGAGTTCAGACCTACATTACGGAACTGGAGTCGTGTAGAACTTACCTCTGAAATAGAACATTGGCTCGTAGACTGGCGACTCTCTCGTCCCCTTCGAAATCCATTACAGTCCAATCCTTCTACAAGGGTTCGTAGAGGAAAGGATACCTATCGCAGAATAATGGGAGATAAGAAAGAATTCCAACACAGAATAGGAAATCTGCGGCGACCCAACAAACCCATAAACGCAAAAACCAGAGAAGATCAATACCAGCAGAGTCTTCCATATTTAAGAGTCCCGGATTCGAGGGAAAAAGAAAATAACACAGAGTCTTTGGCTTACCGTGTACAGGGAACACCAAGGAATAAACGCCTCCATATCCTCCACCTAGGTCATGTCCGCCCAAGACCACCAACCTCTTACAGAGTTAAGAGCTATCACAGGGTTGCACTAAGGCATTTTCTTTCATTTTACAAATACCTAGACACAGGCGGGAGACAACATTAATCAGCTACCCACCCTTCGCAGAAGTAGATTAATGGTGATAGTATGCAATAGTATGCTACCATGTGAACGAGGTTAGGTGGTAGGGTTTCGTTGACACAATCATAGAGTTATAAACCTCGAAAGGCGCCCGGGCATATCGCCATTACTCAAGCTGGATAGGGGCTTTAACTCAGGACCTGAAAAGTACATCAGTTGAATTTACACCAAGTCTGTGTGAGGGAGATGACTCTGTTAGGGGCATTCCTAATACAGTCGATAAATCCAGTTTCCCGTCAGTTGGAATGAGACTATCTGGTTCGCTAACCTTAATGCTTTCAGGAAGGAGGACTAGCATGCTTGAACCCTTCAACGATGACAACCGTCAACCCACCACAAGTTTGGAGTCATGGTTGGGTAAGGGTAATCATGATTTGTTTTACACAGAGTGTATCATTCGAACAATTTTAACAAAGTTTTAGAGTGCCTCATTAATCTAAGACTAGTGATCTTTAATACGAGTAGTTCCTTTTAGAACCCATTACCTCTCATATAGGTTCTCGTATGTATAAGCAACGATAATGTTAAGTTGGAGAGATTGGAATACCCTAATGTTTAACACTTTATAAAGCTATGTCTCAGGACGGGCCTTTACCCCTTTTTCTAACTTTTGTTAGTAAATTGAGGAACTATATTTTTAATGAGTTTAGCCTTGTAACCTTTATATATATGGTTTTTAGATAACCAGAGACATTTAAAGATAAAATTCTCTTACAAAGGAAGGTAGTTGTATCGACAGCAATAGCGATCGCAACCCTTATGGGAGTGATAGTATCGACACCTAATCACATACGACAACCTTGAGACCTTCGAGACAAGTTGATCTAAGAAAAGGAAATTTTAATGTCACTAAGAAAAACAAATTTATTTTGGAATTTTGAGATTCATTACATATGGTATCAGAGAAACAGGTTACAACACTTGGACCTTGAATAGGGCCATCTGATTTGCTTATATATAATTCTTTTGTTTTAAATCTAATAAAAACATTTATCGTAAATAGAAAACCTTTTCTATTTTGTGTTAATCATGGCAGCAATAAATGATGATGGGGAAATCCGAATCGATGGAAATCTGGAATGAAGACGTCCTGAAAATCAGAGACAGAATAGTGACGGAAGTTCACCTACTGAAGTTCTGGAAATAATGAGGAATATCATCGTCGAACTACAGGTTTTCAAAGTCGACAATGAAAAATTAAAGAAAGCTCAGTAGGAACAACAGGAAATAAATGAAGTCCTACTACACATTATAGTGACCAAGAAAAGCCCAAAGGACGATAATAACAATGAAGAAGTCAACCAAAGAGATTCCAATAATTATGGGCCTAAAACAGAAAAAGGAGACAGTTCGTCCGAAGGTACACCTTCAGCTGAGGACAAAAATAAAACAGACCGAAAGAGGAAGCAAGTAGACAACCTTGAAGGAGAATTCAAGAAAATTAAACCAGCTACCTTTGATGGAGAATCCATAACAGGAGAAGAATTTGAGGCATGGTTATTGGACATCAAAAAATACTTCCAGATACATAACTATTCCAGCAATATGAAGGTCACAATGGCCTTATACAATCTGAAAGGGAAGGCCATCATTTGGTGGCAAGACCTGAAATTGGCCAAAGGCCTAAAGGAAAAATAGATGGAATGGTTTGATTTCAAGAAATATTTCAAGAAACAGTACCTATCTTAAAGATACTATGAAAGGAAAACAAAACAGTTTTACGAGTTAAGACTTGGACAGATAACAATGGAGGACCTTATAAATAAATTTCTAGAATTACTAAGGTTCATGCCTTACGTCTGGGAGGATAAGGTAAAAATCAAGTGATTCTTAATTTGTTTACCGCAGTCCTACAGGGACAGAATTGAGTTTGACAACCCCAAATCCTTGAGTGAAGTATTCAGGAAAGCACGAATGTGCTACGATCAATATAAACAGTGAGCAGAGTTTCCCAAATCCTGGAAGGATAAGAAGCAAGATCGAATGAAACAGTGGAAGAAGGGATATCGGCCAACTCTGTATCGTAATGCAGCAAAAAGCTTTCCAAGAAAGGATTTTCACTCCAACCATCTGAATACGCAAGGCAGAGTTAAACCGATAAATCTAGGAACGAAGAAGTTTGGGGATAGCCCCTGCGAACCACTAAAGTGCTAGGAATGTGGAGAACCTCATCTAAGGAGGAACTGTCCTCGTTTAAGTTCAGCAAACAGAATTGTTGTTCATAATTTATGGGAAGCCTCGAAGGTGGGAGACATGGGTAGAAGCTTGCATCGGATTAATGCAGCCATAGACGGACGGCAAGCTGACCAGCAATCCTCCATGGTAGAAATCGAAGGTAAAATCAATAACACCCGAATTTCTGGTTTAATTGATCCTAGAGCTATGATAAGTTATATCACTCCTGGAGTAGTAGAGTCAAATAAACTTAAGAGGATGAAACATGCAAAATCATGGCTGGTACAGTTAGCAACAAGAACTAAAAGGAAAGTGGTTGACTTTGTTTCTGATTTTGAATTTAACTTAGATGGTCAAAACATAAAAACAAATATGAATATTCTACCACTAGGATCCTACGATATGATCATCGGAATGGATTGGTTGGAAAGACACAAAGTAGTTCTAGATTTTTATACAAAGACACTTAACTATAAAGATGATTGTGACACTACTAGAATAGCCCAAGGTATACCAAAACCAGTATCAGTTAGACAAGTCACAACAATGCAATTCAAGAAATGTATGAAAAAGGGGTGTCAAGTTTACGCCATCCAAATAACGAATATGTTAGAAAAAGAAGATAAGCTGAAGCTAGAAGATTTTGTTGTCCTAGGTGAGTTTAGAGACATGTTTGTTGATGAGATACTGGAATTAGCTCCTAGAAGGGAAATATACTTCTCCATAGACCTACTACCTGGGTCAGCCCCTATCTTGAAAGCACCTTACCGAATGATTTTACATGAATTGACAGAACTAAAGATACAACTGTAGGAATTGTTGGACAAAAGTATATCAGACCCAGTGTTTCACCATGGGGAGCACCAATCCTCTTTGTGAAAAAGAAAGATGGTACTCTAAGACTATGCATCGACTATAGACAATTGAATAAAATGACTATTAAGAACAAGTACCCCTTACCTAGGATAAATGACCTGTTCGATCAAGTAGGCGGGGCCAAAATCTTTTCAAAATTGGATTTACGATCTGGTTACCATCAAGTCAGGGAAAAAGATGAGGACATAAGAAAAACATCCTTTCGAAAAAGATATGGACACTACGAATTTGTAGTCATACCTTTCAGACTCACTAAAGCACCAACCACATTTATTTGCCTGATGAACAGTATTTTCAATCAGTACTTAGACAAGTTCGTACCAGTATTTATCGACGATATTCTGGTGTATTCTAAAATGGAGGAAGAACATGAAGAACACTTAAGAATCATCCTGCAAACTTTAAGGAAGCACCAACTGTATGCTAAATTTGATAAGTGTGATTTTTACCAGAAGAAGATACAGTACCTAGGACACGTAATATTTGCAAAAGGCATTGCAGTCTACCCTGAGAAAGTAAGAGCCATTATGGAATGGTCAGTACCAAAGGATGTGCGGACATCCGGTCATTCATGGGAATCATTGTATATTATCACAGATTCATAGAAGGATTTTCCAAAATAGCTTATCCTATCACGTCATTACAAAAGAAAGGGACCAAGTTTAACTGGTCACATAAGTGTCAAGACAGTTTTAACAAGCTAAAGGAATTATTAACAACTGCACCCATATTGAAGGTAGCAGACCTAGATAAAGACTTTACCGTATGTGTTGATGCAAGTAAAGAAGGACCAGGTGGTGTCCTAACTCAGGAAGGACACGTTATTTGTTATGAGTCCCAAAAATTAAAAGAACATGAGCGAAATTATGTCACTCATGACTTAGAATTGGCAGTGGTAATACATGCCTTAAAAATGTGGCGACACTACATAATGGGCAGAAAATTTCTACTATTGATGGATAATAGCAGTGTGAAATATTTGTTTAGCCAACCAGATCTTAATGCAAGGCAAGCAAGATGGCTAGCCTTCTTGAGAGAATTCGACTTCAAAGTCAGACATATCAAGGGTAAGGAAAATAAGGTAGTAGACGCTTTAAGCAGAAGAGTCCATGGGTTATCTGAAATAAATATCAGCAGGGTAGAAAGTGATCTGGAACAAAGAATAAGGACGACAGGTTTTAACGTCTAAAATTACACTAAGATAATGGAAGAATTATAAAACAGTACCGCAAACTCAGATAAACCAGATCTAAGTATCGACAAGAAGGGACTATTACGATTTAAAAACAGACTTTACATACCAGATTCAGCAGAGTTAAAGTTAATAGTCTTGGACGAAGTGCATAAGAAACTGTATTCTGGCCATCCAGGATACCAAAAAACGATAACAACACTTAGAAAACTATTTTACTAGCCTAATATGAAGGTTGAAATAGCAGAATACTTGGCTAGGTGCCAAGATTGTCAGCAGGTTAAGGCCGAACACCAGCATCCAGCCGGCCTATTACAGCCATTACCAGTACCAGAATGGAAATGGGAGACCATATCGTTGGACTTTATAACAGGTTTGCCAAAAACTCAGAAACAAAATGATTCTATTATGGTTGTAATAGATAAACTCAGTAAGTCTGCACACTTTATTCCTATAAAGTCTACTTTTAAAGCTATAAACATTGTTGAAATATTTATGAAAGAAATTTTTAGACTGCATGGTATTCCTAAAATGGTGATTTCAGATAGAGACGTAAAATTTACATCCGCTTTTTGGAAGGAATTGTTTGCAGGGTTAAATACTAATTTGAATTTCAGTACGATTTATCACCCACAAACGGATGGACAGACTGAAGGGATAAACCAAATCGTAGAGGATATGCTCCACATGTACGTAAGAACAAAACCAAACAAGTGGGAATACTATCTACACTTGGTAGAATTTGCATATAACAATGGGTACCAAACTTCGGCTAAGTTAAGCCCTTTCGAGGTACTGTACGACAGAAAGTGTACGACTCCAATTATCTAGGAAAACCCGGTTTACAGATTCATGGTTGGACCAAAGATGCTCCAAGAAATGGATAACATGGTAAGGACAGTACAACAAAACTTAAAAGAATCACAGGACAGACAGAAGAGCTATGCAGATCAGAAAAGAAGACACTCAGAATTTCAAGTGGGAGACCATGTTTATTTGAAGGTCAAAGCCCGAAAAAGCTCGTTGAAGTTAGGAAATTGTGCCAAGATGGCACCCAGGTTTTGTGGGCCCTTCGAGATACTAGATCGAATTGGACTCGTAGCATACCAACCTGCACTTCCAGCTAATCTAAGAATTCATAATGTATTTCATGTTTCTATGTTGAAAAAGTATGTTCATGACACTACTCATATGGTTGATTGGAACCTGGTGCAGGTGGAACCCGAAGGCGAGTTCCAGGTGGAACCCCTGCGTATTCTAGACCAGAGAGAAATAAAACTTCGGAATAGAGTCGTCGCTCAGGTAAAGGTGCAATGGAAACACTTTAGTCCTGAGGAGGCCACTTGGGAGTTGGAGGGAGATTTGCGGAAATACCATCCAATCCTGTTCCAAGAAAGGAACAAACACTGAGGAAAATGTTTTATTGAAGGGGGAAAGGATGTGACATCCCCAAAAATAAAGTATTTTTGAAATTTAAAATTTGTTGGAAAATCATTTCGTTTTTAGTAAATTCGAATTTGGAAATTTTTTTCCATTTATGGCAATTCTGAATTTCGAATTTGATAATTGTAATTAATTCTTATGACTATTGGGCAGAGATCTGATTTGACCCAACTAACTATTTGACTATGACACTTGTATGAAAACATAATATTTTATATTGATTGCAGTAGGACAAATGGAACAACCATGTTAAAATCAGCTGACCATGACTCCATGAGTGGGGAACATGTTGGAACCACCTCTAGGCTGATTATTGCAAGTAGAAAATCAGAGATTTGGCCATTGGCAACCCCTGAAAATTATGGATTTAGAAAGCTACAAAAATTCCCAAGGGGGGGGAAGAAAGACCTAGGCAAAAGTATTTTTTTGTTAAATAGCATATGTGAGGAGGCAGGACGCTGGCTAGTATGCTGGGAGGAGGAACTACTGAATACTTGTTGTTATGAACACTGATTCTAAGTGTGAGGCAAGGGAGAAGACTACTCATAGAGGAAGACATTGTTGAAGAGGAGATTTCAAGTTTTCCCTCATGGATTCATGGTCAGGCTAGGGGGTGAATTGGGTAAGCATTGGCTGCCCTATTCTATGGTTGGGAGGAACGTGGTTGTTCCCTCTGTTTTCCCACGGACTACTTCATATATGTCTCTTTACTCTCCTCTTTTCATGATTTTACTATTGAAATGATTGTATCTGGTTTCTATCGTAGACGATTATGTTTCCATCATATGTATTAGATAGAATTACAGAGTTGTTGTATATTAATTAAAGTAGAAATAATTTAAATCAATTAAAAGGCTATAGCTATTCGAGCCTGGTATATTAGTCATTGTAAGGATGAAACCAGTATTCTACGGGATATATCTATGTTTGTTTTCTGTAAGTTCTGTGTGGTTGGAACATAATCGATATCTTAAATTATGAAATTATAAAGTGATGAGTTATAGATATAGTGGAAATAAAAGCCATATCCGAACATTAGATGGTGTTACAGTACTACTGTGTGTTAATCGTGTCAAGATAGATCAAATTCTACTTAATGAAATAAAAATTAAGCATGTACATCCTGAAAACTACAATTTCAAGAAAGATCTACCGATCATAAGATAATCATACGGTCAAACATCTTTAAGTACCCAATATATATCACAAGATTTCAATCTGTGTAAACATTTAGAGAAATCTAGAGCGAATGAAAATTATTATAATCATGCATGTCTGTACTGAAATATATAACCATGACTATCTAAAACCCTGAATATAAATATTGTATATTACAGAAAGGTTTCCATGAGACATAATTGTGAATAGTTAATACACATGGGATAAGTATCGACTGTCACAGAACAGTACTATGAAACCTCACTGTATAAATTATAGAAGAGGGTTATAATTGTTCCCTTCATAATAACCACAAAACGAAAGGAATGTACAGAGCCGATAGAATGCCTAGGACAAGTCCTTCGACTCTCTAGAATATAAACCTTGGATGGTGAAACTCATTTAAATACGGGGTTTCTTCCCTTCTAATAAGTATTTAAAATTACAAGTAAATCTGTTACCCTGGAAGGTCTGATAGCAATAGAACCTTGCAGCGAAATTTTACACAGTAGCGAGCAAAACCTAGAGTCTAAGATGATGTCCGGTTTTCGGAACTTGAGTACCTTTTCGGGTTCAGCAACCAACGAGTCCATCAAACGCGAAGCATCCGAATCCTGAAAAGGGAATGGATCGCATCAGTCAGCAATGAAACTTAGAGGGAACAAAAGTTAAATAGAAACAGATTATATCCGAAATAGAAGTAGCGCAATTTAATCATAAGGAAATAAATCACTCGTAGAGAAGATTAACGAAATTAAAATACATAATTATTACTTAGCTTGTGATCGGTGTGGAATCTTTTCCATCGATGCCACTGAGCGAATCCATCCTCAGTCGAAAGGGGTAAATGGAACCAAAGAATGTTGATGGGTACCCTCACAGGAAACAAGGGCCCACCATTAATGATTATAATCGAGAAAATTCTTCATCCAAAAAGGACAGCGAATAAAAACAGGACTGTAAACAAGTAGAATAGTAACTACATATAGTATGAATACATAAACCATTGGGATAGCTACCACAAATTGATTAATTCTTTCCTTTACCCTTTTTGTTGAAGTAATATGAAGAGACATTCATAAATACAAATTTCCAAAACCGAATGCATGGAATAAAAATCCATAAACCGAAAACAGTTTCACAGGCGAAATGATCACAGAAGTTCGAAGATCTTCATTATTCCTGACTCCTTGTGAATCCAGGGAATATAGATTACACAACCACATCAACCACACTGACGAATAGTTTATATACATAGGGTATGACGATGGATATACGAATCAAATTAGAAAACAAGAAATAATTTACTCAACGATAATTATGACGAAGACACCAAACGTAAGATGCAGGCCTTTGGGCATTACAAAAGTTATACATTGGGATCCTTATTTACTCTTAGGTATCCCTGTCACTTATATGCACAGACTCACTTATATGCACAGACTCATGACAAGAGGGGCAATAAACCTTTGAATCCTTAACACCCGAAAAGGAATCATAACCATGAATGTAGTCTCTTAATCGAGTTATACCGAGTTCAGACCTACATTACAGAACTTGAGTCGTGTAGAACTTACCTCTGAACTAGAACACTGGCTCATAGACTGGAGACTCTCCCATCCCCTTCGAAATCCCTTACAGTCCGAACCTTCTACGAGGGTTCATAGAGGAAAGGATACCTATCGTAGAATAACGGTAGATAAGTAAAGAATTCCAACACAGAATAGGAAATCTTCGGTGACCCAACAAACCCATAAATGAAAAAACCAGAAAAGATCAATACCAACAGAATCTTCCATATTTAAGAGTCTCGAATTCGAGGGAAAAGGAAAATAACATAGAGTCTTTGGCTTACCATGTACAGGGAACACCAAGGAATAAACGCCTCCATATCCTCTGCCCAAGACCACCAACCTCTTACAGAGTTAAGATCTACCACAGGGTTGCACTAAGGCATTTTATTTCATTTTGCAAATACCTAGACACAGGTGGGAGACAACACTAATCACCTACCCACCCTTTGCAGAAGTAGATTAATGGTGATAGTACGCAACAGTACACTACCATGTGAATGAGGTTAGGTGGCAGGGTTTTGTTGACACAATCATCGAGTTATAAACTGCGGAAGGCACCCGAGCATATCGCCATTACTCAGGCTAGACAGGGGATTTAACTCAGGACTTGAAAAGTGCATTAGTTGACTTTACACCAAGTCTATGTGAGGGAGATGACTCTGTTAGGGGCATTCCTAATACAACTGATAAATCCAGTTTCTCATCAGTTGGAATGAGACTACCTTGTTTGTTAACCTTAACGCTTTCGAGAAGGAGGACTAGCATGCTTGAACCCTTCAACGATGACAACCATCAACCCACCACAAGTTTGGAATCATGGTTGGGTAAGGGTAATCACAATTTGTTTTACACAGAGTGTATCATTCGAACAATTTTAACAAAGTTTTAAAGTCCCTCATTAATCTAAGACTAGTGATCTTTAATATGAGTAGTTCCTTTCAGAACCCAATACCTCTCGTATAGGTGCTCGTATGTATAAGAAACGATAATGTTAAGTTGGAGAGATTGGAATACCCTAATGTTTAACACTTTATAAATCTATGTCTCTGGATGGGCCTTTACACCTTTTGCTAACTTTTGTTAGTAAACTGAGGAACTATATTTTTAATGAGTTTAGCCTTGTAACCTTTATATATATGGTTTTTAGATAACCAGAGACATTTAAAGATAAAATTCTCTTACAAAGGAAGGTAGTTGTATCGACAGCAGTAGCAATCATAACCCTTATGGGAGTGATAGTATCGACACCTAATCACATACGACAACCTTGATACCTTCGAGACAAGTTGATCGAAGAAAAGGAAATTTTAATGTCTCTAAGAAAAAAAAAATTATTTTGGAATTTTGAGGTTCATTACACTTCTCTTCTATTTTGTTGGACTTCAATTATTTGATTTATTCTTCTTGTTAGCTCATTTGGTTCTTCATTCACATCCTGCCACAGTTTCATCACATTAAGAGTGAGATTAATAAGAAGAATAATATGTGTTCCATAAACTAATTGGAAAGGAGACATACCTATAGATTTCTTGGTGCCAATTATGTTTTCCCATAAAGCATATTTTAAATGTATATGCCAATCTTTCTTATTTTATGTTATTAATTATCGTCATTAAAATTTTATTAGATGATTCTGCTAGCCCATTTCCCTGAGGATAATAAGTTGTAGAATGACCTAAAATGATATCATATTTTTGAAAAACAAAATATGATAGCAATAGATATGAAAGATTTTGCATTATCTATGACTATTTTCCATGGACATCCAAATCTTGTAAGGATGTTATGTTCCATAAAATTATCACTACTGAAAATGTAGCATTCCGAGTTGGAATAGCATCAACCCATTTGGTAAAATAATCAGTAGCATTTAAAATCCATTTATGTTGGGAACTTGATTGTGGATGAATCTCTCCGATAAAATATAACCCCCTTTGTTGGAAAGAAGCTTCAACTTTGACAAGAACTAAAGGTAAGGCAAGAAGATTTTGATTTCCAACAAACAGTTGGCATGAATTGCAAGCTCTGACCCTTTCATTTACATTAGTGAATAATTTTGGCCAATAATAGCATGCCCTTAAAATTTTATAATATTTTTCTCTCCATGCATGATTTCCTCCATATACACCTTCATGAAACTCATCAATGACAAATTTTGTTTTAGATTTTGTAAGAAAACATAACAAGAAACCCAAAGGATCCTTCTAGTATAACTTAGAATTGATATTGCAATATTTAATTTCCATTAATTTTAAGGTTCTTTCCTTGGAAGGAGCCATGTTAGTAGGACATTGAATATTAAGAAGATATGAAACTATATTGTTTTACCAAGACGAGGAAGAAAATTTATCATCAATCTGAATTGTTGGCACTTGATCATCAATTTCTTCTATGTATGGGAGAGAATTTTGAGATTCGAAATGATTTATTCCCAGAGCTCTGAAATTTGATTCATCTAGTAATTTTTCCAGAAATTTTCCTTTTACCAGTTTGGTAGGTTTAACTTCTAAATGATATTCTTGAATTTTCTCCAACCATTTACCCCTTCTTCCATCACTGTCAGGCTGAATTAGGATATCTTTGATTGTGCTAGTCAGTACATATGCGATTATTCTTGAATGTAAAACATATGTTCACAAATATTTGAGTGCCTTTACCATAGCATAATCCTGCTTCTCTAGAATGTCATATTTTAGCTTTGAATCTATGAGGCTTTTACTAAAAAAGGAAATAGGTTGTTCGAATCCTTCTTCATTTTTCTGAAGGAGCACTAATGCAATAGTACATTCAGATGCAAAGGAAAAAATTGGAAACTCCTTTCTATAATCAGGACTTACTAGTATTGATGCTTCTCCTATAGATTTCTTGACTCGTTGGAAGGATTCCTTAGCTTCCATGGTCCATTTCACCTCATTATCGTTATTCAACATATTTGTGATCAATTTGATCATTTCAACAAAATTTGGAATAAATCTCCTTAATAAAAAATTTCTTCCTAAAAATGATTGAATTTTTATTTTTTCTAGGAATATTGATTTGATCAATAGCTTCAACTCTTTTTGAATCTACTTTGATTCCATATTTTGATATGATATGTCCTAAAAACTTACCTTCTTGCATGGAAAAATGATATTTCTTAGATTTTAAAGACAAACAAAATTTTATGCACTTGTTGAATATTTGTCTAAGATGTACCAAGTGTTTTGTATCAGAATTAGAAAAGACTATTAGACCATCTAGATAAATAACAACCAATTTATCTTTTTCTCCAAAAAATGCTATATCCATTGCTCTTTGAAAAGTTGCTACAAAAGGCATTTTTTCGTACATAAAGGTTCCCCATGGAGTAGTAAACACAATTTTTTCTCTATCATTTTCATGGATAGCTATTTGATTATACCTCGAAAATCCTATTGGCATTATTGATTACGTGTTTTCATTGATGGAAACATGAGTCCAACATGTACAATAAACGGAAGAAAATAAAGATCACCTTGGGGCATAGGAAGATCACCTTGTGGCAGAAGCAATTCGTGATCACTATTGATCATAATAGAATCAACAATGATCCTGTGATTCTAAAGCTCAGGAGAGGTATCATGCAGAGAATCCATGTACAGAAGGAATAACGAAGTACAAGGAATTAAGAGCTCAGGAGGGTTAGCGACTGAAGATCGGTGTATAAATGAATGCACAAACAATTATTAAAAATCTCAAGAGAAAGAGCAATGAAATAAATTAGAAGCAAGAAACGTTAATCAAAGCTCAGAAAGGAAATAACATTACAAAAATGCGATCAAGATTGAAATCCACACGGTAAAACTACAAAATAATTGAGGGATAATCTTGTCCACTGATGTAGAATTCAGGACAAATTAGGACCATCAAATGAAGTCAAGTTACTCGAGGTTTAATCGGGGAATCTCACTTTGGGAGAATTGAGAATTGGGAACAAATAACCCAAATAAACGAAAGGAGGAAATGAATCTAGACCATTGATCTAGAACTAATCACAACCATTGGATCAAGGATTCACAAAATACCTAATAGCAGAAATCCTGACACTCGTTGGATCGTGTTAAGCTTTTCGCGTCAAAGATGGATCGTTAGATGAATTCAAGTTGCTCGAGTTTTATTCGGGGAATCTCACTTTGGGAGAATTGAGAATTGGGAACAAATCACCCAAAGTCCTGAAGGCCGAAATGAATCTAGACCATTGATTTACAACTAATCATTGTCATTGGATCAAGGATTCACGAGATCCTGAATAGCCGAAATCTTGAAAACAGTTGGATCGCGTCAAGATTTTCATGTCAAACATGGACCATTAGATGAAGTCAAGTTTCTTAAGTTTTATTCAAGGAATCTCACTTTGGGAGAATTGAGAATTGGGAACGGATAACCCAAAGTCCCGAAGGCCGAAATGAATCTATACCATTGATCTAGAACTGATCACAATCGTTAGATCCAGGAGGAGGACATGTGCCACGTCAGGAGATCCACATCAGCAAGTACACGTGGTGCAATCATATGGTGAAAAGTGTCTAGGTCTAGTTGGAATTTTAGATACACGTAAGTCACAAATACAAGTGACACATGGCAGCCACTCAACCAGTGCCAAGTCAGTAGTGACGTCAACAAGTTTACTTCACTCTGGGATATTTTACTTCAGGGGAAACCAAAAACTACCTGAAGTGCCAAAGGCCGAAGCCAATGCTAACCATTGATCTAAGATCCTCTGGATTCTCACATGACCGTTAGATCAAAACATGACATAAGCACTCCCATGTTGGCCACTTTGAAACTAACCAACTCCGGTGGAAATTGGAACAACAATTACCTGGACCTCTGAACCCCTGAATTCCCAAAGTAAATAATGGTTTTCCATCTCAAACTTTGATTAAGTCACGGTCGTTGGATCAAGTACAATGGAAGGATAGAGTAAACATAAATCATGAAGTAACACTAATCGTTGATCTGATTCAGGAGCATTCTCGATCATTGATCAATTACAAAGGAAGGATAGAGTAAAGTGTAAATCACAAATTAATGCTAACTGTTGATCAAACATAGTGGAAGGATATCGTAAGCGAAGGTGATAACCGATAGAAAGCGGTCACCACCGCTTTATGACTTATTCGATAGTTTATCATTCTGGAGGAATTGAACTACTCATAATTCTAGTAACTTGGAGTCCCGGAGTCTCGGAGTAACGAAATAACATCTGGACTGTTGAATTTTAGGGACACACGTCAAATCAAGATTAACACTTTGGTAAAATTTTGTCTGGGAGAATTGGAAGTTTATAAAAATAAAAAATAAAAAAAACCTGAAGCCACGAAGTACTGAAGGAAACAACAATTTTCCATCTCACGATTGAATCCTAGACATTAGATAAGGATAAGAAAATTGTGATAAATGAGTCTTTTAAAAGAATGATCAGACCATTGATCTGAAATTATGATAAACAATGAGGATTAAAGCTGTGAATTGAAGTTGCTCTAAATATAACACTCCAGAAGATATCACTTCAGATATAACAAGATTGGGTGAAAGAAGAGGTAGCGCTTAAATTAATAAGCTCGCGGTTCTGTGCATATGGTCATATGAAAAACATGGTTTGAAGGAAGCGCCTTCGTAGAACTTGATTTCTGCAACTTTTGTAGTGACAGGTTTTTAGCCAGAACAAAACAAAATGTAAAACAAGGGATTTGAAGTCTTTAAATCAAACTATTAATAATAATAATAATAATATAAATTATTATTATTAATTCAAATGAAGAGATGTATGAAGAGGTGTAATGGTTCAAACAAAGGGACATAATTCTTCAAACTCATACCTATTAAGAGACTATATAAACAAAGAAGTATTGTGAACAAAATAAGAAGTTGAATTTGTTGAAGTATATATATTTATATATAATGGATTGAATGAAGGTTCATTCTATCAGATTGGTTCATGTTTACTAGATGGGTCTTGTATAAGGATTGAATTCCTCACATCTCAGTTGGATCTGAGATCAACAAGCTAGGACTTGTTATGAGGATTGGATTCCTCATTTCTTAGTTGGATATGAGAACTACAAGATGGGTCTTGTAACAGAGAGTTGAGTCTCTCATAATTGTTTGAAGATAAAGATTGATCTTATGTATTCATTCAAGTTAAATAAATAAATAAAATATTTATTCCTTTATATATTGGTTGAGAAATTGAAATAAATATGTGTTGTGCAATTAAATTATGAAAACTGGAAAATTGTCCAAAGTTTTGTGACATTGATTCACACCCCCCCCCTTCTCAGTGTCAAGTGTACATTTCAACAATTGGTATCAGAGCGAGTGCCTTCAACATAGTTTAAACACTGGAAGGTAGATTCTAAAGAAATGGGTGGACAAATGACTATCTCCACAAATGAAGCTCCCTTATTTGATGGAACATATTATTCTTCATGGAGGGAAAATATGAAAAGATATGTGAATTCAAGAGGATCTGTAGTTTTGGATTTGATAGAAAGTAAGCCCTGGCACTTAACTACTTCAAAGAGAAAAAACAAAAATGTAAAGGAAGCAAGGAGAAACAATTCATTAGCCTTAAAAGCAATCCAAGATGGATTGTCATACCAAGTCAAAGAAAATATGAGGCACTACAAATCTGTTAAAGAATTATGGCTCCAGCTAGAAAATTGTTATCAGAATAAAGCACAAGAAGAAGAGAAATCCTATCAAAGTAAGGAAAAAGACTTAGATAAAGAGGATTCATGTCAGAATAAAGAACAAAACTCAGAAGAAGAGAATTATTATCAAGATAAGGAACAAGATAAAGAAAAGGAGAATTCCAATCAGATTGAAGAACAAAATATAGAGAAAGAGATTTCTAATCAGGATGAAATGAAGGTTTTTATGAAAAACTCAGTTAGCAATGAAGAAGACAACATCATCAAGGAATTGAGGCATAACTCAGTAATCACTAAAGAAAAATTACATAATCATAAGAATGATGTTACAATTGCAATAGAAGAGATTCATATGGAACCAGGAAATGGCATACATATTAAAATTCATATGGAGGCTATTGAAAATATTGAGTACACAACTATGTGCACTCTAGAAGAGTTGGAGAAACTTCAACGGAAAGATATGTTGCTACTTCAATAGTTAGATCAATCTATCCATGAAGAGTTTGAATGGAGATTTCAGCCAGAAGACAAAGAAATAGAGATCAGAAGATTGAAGATTGAAGTTAGTCATATGATAAAGGAAATAGAAGAATTAAAGACACATGAAAATTAAATAAAATAAGTACTAAAAGAAACAGAAGAATTGGTTAAGAGTCTAAAAACTCAACTTGAGGAAACTAAATAAAGTGAAGAAATCCTAAAGATCCAGTTAACTAGGAAAGAAAATTCTTACCACATGTTGGAATTGGAAATCATCAACTTCAAAAAGATAAATGAAAGTACTAATGTAGATCTAATGACTCAAATTGAAGAAGCTAAGAAAAAGGAATAAACCCATAAGATAAAAATAACTAAAAAGGAAGAATCATGCCAAATATTTGAATTAGAATCCATCAACCTCAAAATGATTCAGGTAGAATACGAGGAAGAAATCAAAATATTGAAAACTAAATTTTTGATCTAACAAAAGATATGGAAGAATTGAAGACATGTGACAAAATTTTTAAATGGAAAAAAGTATTTGATGAAACAGAAGAAATAGTCATCAATCTAAAGACTCAACTTGAACATGATAAGGAAGTGGAAGAAGCCCCGAAAATTCAGTTGACTAAAAAGGAAGAGGCATGTCACAAGTTGAAATAAAAAATGATCAACCTTAAGAAGATAAATGAATACAATAATGCAAATCTAAATATTCAACTCAAGGAGGCCAAGAAAAATGAAGAAGCCCATAGGATGCAATCATCAAAAAGGGAATAATCATGTCACATGTTGAAATTAGAAATAGTCAATCTCAAAAAGATGAATGAAAAGACAAATAAAATTGTCAATTTCCATAATAGCTCAGCTATCCTAGATAAGATTTGGAACAATAAAAGATCATCTGATGACAAAACTGGTCTTGGATATAATAAGAAAGAAGACAGTGACAAGTGGAGCACCATTTACAAACATGTGAAAGGATCATCCTTATTAAAAGGAAACGTTGCAATCACAAACCAATTACAGGCCATGAACTTTGTTAAGGAAGGAAGATATAGAAGTAAAAATGATGAATAAAATCAAAAGATAGATCTCTCAAGCCAAAATAAATTCAAGAATCGAAACACCTTCAATGGCTATTTATTTTCTTGTCAAAACTTTGTCCATAAAGCAATGGACTATAAGAAACTAGAGAAAGGATATGCTGGAAAATCCAAAAACTCAATTAGATGTTGGAGATGCAATTTTGTTGGGCACACATCAAAATTTTGGCATACAATGAGATGTTACAACTATGATAGGTTTGGGCACAAATCCCAAAACTGGAGGAGTTCAAAAATTCAATCCTTAAAAAAATCATTCAAGTGAGTGAGAAAGCCTAATAAAAGTTGGAAGAATAAAGGAGATGACAAATCTCCAAAAACACAATTATAAAGATAAGGTCCAAAAGGTAGAATATCTCATAGAGAGATATGGAGAAGAAAATATGAAGGAGAAAGCAAGAAATATGATATAACACCTGAAAATGAAGAAATTAATAATAATAAAATGATGGGTGAAGGTCATAATAAATAATGTGAAGTTCTGTAATATCCCCAAGGATGAGTCCCAATTGTATTTATGAATTGTAACATGTTTTGTAGGCTGGTGAGCCAAGTAATTACAAGCTGGTAAGCTTATGTGTTTATTAGGATGAAGAGCCTAGATGTTAAGGTCGGTGGGCCTGATTTTGTATACGTAATTATGAAAATTATTAATAAAATACATCGTTGTCTGTAGACCGACCATGAAGAAAGAGTGATGGGGGATGAAGCTACACTAGGTAGGGAAAGGGATGGGACTGAGAGGCTAGGAAAGAGGGGCTAAGATAGAGGGCTTAACCCAAGGGAATATTATAATATATTCCTGAAAAATAAAAATATCAAAGTGGGGGAAAATAAATACAGTTATCCTAAGTTCCTGGGAAAGGGAACAAATGCTAAATGGAGTGCATGCAGCTCCAGTGAGACATGTTTTGACCTAGGCACATGCAGTTAAAGCTGGAAAGTCAACTCGTTGGGGGCTTCACTCCCCATTCTCCCATCCTTCTCCAGAAGTTGTTTAGCCCTCCATGATCGACCTTACAGGGAACTCAACGAAATGGAGACCACTGATTCCTAATGGGGGAGGATTGATACAGGAGGATATTGGTGGCCATCCACCTTGTCCAACTGGCTCAAAATTATTTTTTGGCAACTTACTATTTTTAGTAGTTTTTCAGTTCATGAACTTCCAGAGCCATTTTGAGGGCCCTGATGACATTTTTTCCTATCAAGCACCTCAATGATCTCCAAAGGCTTTAATTGATCCCCCTAAATGAAGATCCTTGTCAATACTTTTCCAATGAGCTATTATGTGCTCTAAATGGAGATCGTATGCAAAAGTTACGACCCTGGGAAGTTGATGTACTAACTTACCCCAGAGGGGCCCACATGAATCTTGGTGCTTTGTATCCTAGGGTTAGGTTCTTGGGATGTATAGGGTTTTGGAATTCATGTTTATTGTAAAAAGTCCTTTAGAGCCTTATTTTACTCATCTTCTTGTGAATGAGCGTATTCGTCGCATCTCTTCTCAGATATAAGCTTCCACCATTCTAGCAAGCATGTTTTCAGTTTGCAATTTACAGTTTTCAACATATTTCTTATTTAATATAAGTCAAGTTTTATCGTATATATGTTATTGTTCACTATGTCTCTGTGTTAACATTATAAATATATAGTTTCATTATGTTTCTCTCATAAATCCAGATCATACTATGTCTCATTTATAGATGACTTCTCAAGGAATACATGAATTTACTTCCTTAGGAAGAAATATGAAGTCTTTCATAGGTTTAAACAGTTTAAGGCTCTTGCATAGAATCAAACAAAGAAAATAATTAAGGTGTTGAGGGTAGATAATGGGCGAGGGTTCTAGGAAAATTAATTTGAATAATTTTGTAAGAAGTGTGGTATAGCAAGGCATAAGACTACACCATGTACACCTCAACAGAATGGAGTTGGAGAAAGGATGAACATGAAATTGATGGAAAAAATAAAGTGCATGCTCAGTGGTGTCGGGTTAGGACAAGAATTTTGGGAAGATGGAGTGGGTATTGCATGTTACCTATTCAATCGATCTCTCTCATCGACATTAGATGAGAAGACTCCACGCGAGGTATGGACTGGTAAGAAACCATCTCTGACACATCTCAGGTTATTTGGTTGTGATGCCTATGTTTGTGTTCCAAAGGAAAACATGAGTAAGCTAGATAAAAAGGATGAAAAGTCTATCTTTGTTGGGTATAAAAATGGTTTGAAAGGGTATAAAATTTGGAACCTAGAATGTAAGACGGTAGTGTATAGCTAAGATGTGTTATTTAGAGAAATCAAAGTTGTTTTCAAATAGGAAGTCGTATCAAGGAAGGAAGAACCAACGAAAATAGAGTTTGAGTTGAAGAATGATGAATCTGACTCTATAAAATAACAAGAATAAGAATAAGAAGATCCTCATAATCCAATATTGAGGAGATCGGTTTGGGAAAGAAGACAATTGGAAACGTATAATCCACTTGATTTTCATTCAAATTTTTCTTTGTCTATAACTAATAATGATCCTTGAACTATTAGGGAGGCAGTGGATTCAGATGATAGAAAAATCTGGAAAAAGGACATGGTTGAAGAAATGGAAACCTTGGACAAGATTGAGGCTTGGGATCTAATGGAGTTTCTAAATGAAAGAATCCCATTGGAAATAAATGGGTGTTTAAGAAGAAGTTGAATGAAGAAGGCAACGTGGAGAAATACAAAGCTTGGTTAGTACAAAAAGGTTATTTCAAGGTATAGGGAATTGAATTTGGTGAGATTTTTTCTCATGTTTCCAAGTTAACTTCAATTAGATTTATTTTAATATATTGATGGTGCATTTGATTTTGAAGTATAACAGATGGATATGAAGTCAACATTCCTACATGGGGATCTAGAAGAAAAAATCTACATGAAGTAGGCAAAAGGATTTGTTGTGAAGGGAAAGAAAGAGTTGGTATGCAAGATGAAAATTTCCATGTATAGGTTAAAGCAATCACTAAGGATGTGATATCAAAAATCTGATACTTATATGTTGAGACTTGGCTTCATAAGGAGAAAATTGAATCATTGTGTGTATTTTAAATTAATCGATGATAATTTTATTTATTTGGTCTTGTATGTGGATGATATGTTGTTGATAGGAGATGACAAAGAGATTATCTAGGATGTCAAAATTTAGTTGTCCTCTAAATTTGACATGAAGGATCTTGGTTCTGCAAATTTCATTTTGGGTGTGGAAATTAAAAGAGATCGGGAAAACAAGAAACTCTAGTTAAATAAAAGGAAATATGTCGAGACAATATTGTAGAGGTTTAATATGTAGGAATGTAAACCAGTCAAAGTCCCTATTCCTATAGGTGTAAAGTTATATGTGGATCAGTGTCCTGAGACACATGAAGATGAAGAGGACATGTCTCGTGTTCCATATGAGAGTGTGGTTGGTATTTCAGTGTATGCAATGGTCTATACTAGACCATAAATTGCACATACATTGGGAGTTTTGAGTAGATATATGTCAAAACTAGGGAAGGAGCATTGGACAATAGTAAATAGGGTTTTCAGGTATTTGCATGGCACTACTAGTTATGGATTGAACTACCAAGGAAGAACATGATTTGATAGAGTGTTGGGCATACATGTTGTCGATGTAGACTGGGCTGGAGATCTAGATCACAAAAGATCTACAAGTGGGAATGTGTTTAACCTATTTGGAGGAGCAATCAATTGGATGAGAAAAAGACAGTCTGTAGTGGCACTCTCAACTATAGACGTTGAATACATGGGATCCACTCATGCAAGGAAGGAAGCAGTATAGTTACAGAGATTGTGTTCAGGTATTGGGTTGGTAGAACAAGATGTAAGGATATATTGTGATATTCAGAGTTCAATATTCCAAGCAAAGAACTCGACTTATCATTCAAAGACAAAGCATGTTGATGTTCAATATCACTTTGTGAGAGACATGGTTGAATAAAATAAAGTGTTGTTGATGAAGGCAGACACTTTGAAGAATGTTGTAGATTCATTAACAAAAAATTGTGAGCACTGAGAAGTTCTCTTGGTGTAGAGGATTTGTGGGAAATTGTTCCCTATATTGTAGACTATGAAATGCCCTCCCCCCTAAAAAATGGAAATTTTTGCGTCTATTTTTTGGCGTTTTTTTCATCATATGGTTTTCGTCGATGGTTTTCTAATTTTTGTTAAGGAATTAGGGTTGTTGACTAATCCAGGTCAATGGATTAGGGGTTTGTATGTCATAAGATCTAATATATATTACATATTGTAAACAATGAAAAGATACAATGAATAGAAGATTAGAGGTGTGACTCTAAATAGGTTGTTGGTTTTCCTAATTTGGGTTTCTAGGGTAAAACTCTTTGTGTAATGTGTGTGTGTGTTTGCGCCATTGTGTCTTGTTTGTTTTTATTAAGACTTCATTTGTAGTAATTTATTGTACAAGGTTAAAATCTACATGGGTTTCTTATCAAAAATGGAAGGAGCTAGCTCCTCCTCCCCACCTGAAAGTTGAATCCCTGAGCTGGAAGCCTCTGAATGTTATTCTCCCTTCAGAGCCTCTTGCTCTTTGTCCTTTTCCACTGGTGGTAACTCATGAGACTTCCTAGATTCCAAGTTCTCCTCAAATTTAGCATATTTTCTCACAATTGTCTTCCTCTACGCTAGTATGAAGATCCTATAATGCTTTAATGTTTCATTGTACCCTATGAATGTGTCCTTCGCTTCTGAAGGCTCAATATTTTTCCTCTTCTCCAAAGGCACATGGATGTATACTGAACAATAAAGATCTTGAAATTTCCTATATATGGTTTCACTCATGTGAATGCTTCCTCATTATTCTTATCCCCAAATATCCTATGAGGACTCTTGTTTTGCACATATACTATCATGTTACATGCCTTTTCCCAAAGGAACATAGCTAGATGATGATCATGTACCATAGCCCTAGAAGAACCGATGATGGATCAATTCTTTCTCTATGCAACCCCATTCTTCTAAGGGTTGTATGAGATTGTCAACTCTCTCTTGATCCCTACCTCCTTGCAGAAATACTTGAAGTCATTGGAGGTGTACTCTCCCCCATTATCTAACATCAATACCTTGATCCTGTTTCCTATATGGTTCTCCACTCGGGCCTTGAACTCTCAGAACCGATTGAATACTTCATCATTAATCTTAATAAATAAGATCCATGTTGTCCTAGAAAAGTCATCAATGGATGCCACGTAGTATAGTGCTCTCTGCATTGATGCCTTTAGCATCGATCCATTCACATATGAATGTATAAGATCCAATATCCCCTTGGACCTACTCTCATTGCTCAGAAAAGTAGCATTGGAATTATTTCCAAGTGCACACCCTTTGCACGTGCCCTACTGCTCGACATTGAAATTTGGAATACCAGTGACAACCTCCCTCAGAATCAGCAACGCCCTATAGTGCAAGTGTCCCATCCTTCTGTGTCATAACTTGCACAAGTTGTCACTATCATGTACCAAGGCTGTTTGAACAAGATTTCCCTTCAACTTGTATAACTTTTCATCTCTAACCCCAATGCTCACTATTGTGTCTGAGCTAGCTCCCTCTAGACGTATGAGTACTTTCCCTTTCTTGAATGTGATGGAAAAGCACATGTCCTCCATAACTGAGAATAAGAGAAAATTATTCTTCATTCTAGGTACATATAGCATGTATGTGGCCTCAAACAAATCCCCTGACTCAAGATTGAACAATATTGTTCCCTCTCCCTTTACTGCATACTTGGCATCATCACCAAGCTCCACATAGATCCCTGAATCCTTATCTGTTAGACTATTTAATAGCTCATGTGCCTTTTTCATATGACATGACACACCATTGTCCATGTACCATGCACTCCTTATGACTGTGTTGGTATAAAGGAAAGAGACTAGTGTGAATTCTTCAAACTCCGCTTCCAACTCATCCACTTGAGTTTTTGTTGATGCTACTACCTGCTATGATTTACTCTTACCCTTATTCTCTAGACATTGAGATGCATAATGAACACTCTTGTGGCACACAAAATACTTGATCTTACTCAATTATTTATTCTTGCTCGATTATGAGGTTTCCCCCTTGTTATAGCTATATTTTCCACCCTAGGGGAACATAGAGAACCCATCTGAAATGTCAAGATGAAACACATATTTTTCCTTTGCAATTGACCAATTTTGAGGGGTGTCATTGGTAACCTCTTTGAAAACTCATGACTAGTTTCTAGATGAGCTACTTATGACCCACGACATCATCAAAAAACTAGTTTTTGACATGCTCGAGGAAATAGGCGATGGGATGAGTTGTGATCTCACTAAGATACCTCGTAAACTCAGTCAGATTTTGAGTTCTTCATGAGATAAGAATGAGTTGAGACACCTAGAAGACTCATCCAAAACCTTTTTCTCTGATCTATATAGAGAGGTTTAGCCAAGGAAAGAAGAAGGAAGAATTGGGAGCAAATTTATGTTGCTAAAATTTTAGAAGAGTGAGAGAAAAAGGAATAACTAAAGAAAGGAGCCGAAGAGGACTGCAACATAAGAATTAAAGGATTCAAGCTTGATGTAAGGTTCTTTATTTTTATCTATATATATCAAATGTTACTTTCCCCCTTCAATGATTTTCTTTTCGATTATATGATTTGTGGTTCATTATTGAATGAAGTAGCTATGTTTGGATTCTTGTTTATTTAACACTTAAAAAGATTCATAGATTGGTATTCAATTGTCATTTGTGTGTAGGAAATGGATCACAAGAATCAAAGCTAGATCTCTGGAGCTGTGTTAGCTAGACACGTAAGGAAAATCGTCATTTAATAAGGTACACCTCTATTATCTTTAGTGTAAAATGAAAATATCTAATTAGATATAGGATGATAATATTATCTATCGGCTATCTATCTCAGATCAAAGGTAGATTCGAGGGGGGAGATTTCATTTCCACCTGAGGGTTTTTCCCTGTAACATAATTGACAACTCCACTAGGGATAGAACCCATTTTCTCCTTCAGTTGATTTTTTCCTTTGTTCTTGTAGTGTCCTAAAGTTTCCTAGTAGCTTATCCTCTTCCCTATCACCCTCTCAAAGAGCAGATCTTCCATATATGACTGCTTTGGGCCAGATCCAAGTATTTTTCAAAACTGGCACGATCCCTAAGCTACAATGGATGAACTAAGAGCATGTATAACATAGATGACACAAGATCAAGCTGAATTTAATTTGGGCGAAGCAACGACCAAATCGAGACCTAAAATTTCATTAAAAAATGTCTTTGAGTGCAATTTTTCGGCGTCCTTCAAAGTGAATTTTTTATCCCCAAAACAGGTTGGTCATATGATTTTTGGCATTAGGATTCCAACGCAACTCACATAATCGAAGTATGATGCCCGAAAGTGTCAAAACCATCACCAGGGAGTTCTCGCTCAAAACAACCTCGACAATCGTTACACCAGTTAAATGTTTGTATGGCTCGGTTAGTGAGATCGCTAGAAGAGCCTCTCCATGTTCTTCATGGCACAAAATATGGTACTCCAAGTGGATGTCATGTTAGAGAGTTATGGGCATTTAAAATTTCCTCCAACAATGTTAGCAAAATTTCACATTCTTTTGTTGACCCCTCCACACGAGGTTTCTTTGATTGAAACACTTTTATTATGTCAAAAATGTTTTAAATTTAAATTATTTTTATTTAAAGTTAAAAATGAAATAATAATTAAAAGGGGATTTTGATGAACGGTTCATGTTAAAACGGTGTCATGTTAAAGCGGTGTAAACATATTCATGAAAAGTTTTCAAAAGACATGTTTTAAAAAGTTCTTCTTTAAAGGATGTTGGAGTCTAGTAGGAAAGACTTCAAGCTTACGTGGAGGGGAGGACCCATAGCCCATGCTACCCCCTCCACTTTGTCCCCTTTCCCAAAATATTTATATCCCAAAAGCTCATGACCTCTAACATATTGGCATAACCAAAGCACGCAACTATTAAAACTAACCTCGTTGAAACCATGGAAAATTTAACAAGAAGTGTGTCGTTGTTCATTGGAACCAATGAGATAAAAATTGTCAAAGCCATCGGAGGAGATGAAAGTTATGTTGTTGAAGCCATCAGAAAACTTAAGAAGTTATGTTGTTGAAGCCATCAGAAGTTCTTTCAACCTTTGAACCCCCGATACACGATACCACACAGAGGTTCTGATCCAACGGTTCTCTCGTGGCTTGGATCCAATGACCACGATCACGTCGTGAGCTCACGAATCGTGAGTTCGTACAGTCCTACCCTTGGCCACCTAAGTCGCGAGTCAGCGAAATGCTACCCGACCGCCACGCGTCCTGTGCCGATGGATGGTTCTGAATACTTCAGGACTTTTAGGACGTTGTCGAGTCTACTCTCCTGCCTATGCAAAGGTTAAGATCGACGGTCAATAGAGCTCCCACAGATCCAAGTACAAGCAACGCCATGATCAACACCGGGTGCCACACCAGTTTCAGGTGGGCGACAAAGTTTGGTTGAACTTGCAGAAAGAAATCCTTACACGGGACTCAACGAAATGGAGACCATTGATTCCTAATGGGGGAGGATTGATACAGGAGGATATTGGTGGCCATCCACCTTGTCCAACTGGCTCAAAATTATTTTTTGGCAACTTACTATTTTTAGTAGTTTTTCGGTTCATGAACTTCTGGAGCCATTTTGAGGGCCCTAATGACGATTTTTTCCTATCAAGCACCTCAATGATCTCCAAATGCTTCAATTGATCCCCCTAAATGAAGATACTTGTCAATACTTTTCCAATGAGCTATCATGTGCTCTAAACGGAGATCGTATGCAAAAGTTACGACCCCAGGAAGTTGATGTACTAACTTACCCCAACGGGGCCCATATGAATCTTGGTGCTTCGTATCCTAGGGTTATGTTCTTAGGATGTATAGGGTTTTGGAATTCATGTTTATTGTAAAAAGGCCTTTAGAGCCTTATTTTACTCATCTTCTTGTTAATGAGCGTAGTCGTCACATCTCTTCTCAGATATAAGCTTCCACCATTCTAGCAAGCATGTTTTCAGTTTGCAATTTACAGTTTTCAACATATTTCTTATTTAATATAAGTCAAGTTTTATCGTATATATGTTATTGTTCACTATGTCTCTGTGTTAACATTATAAATATGTGGTTTCATTATGTTTCTCTCATAAATCTGGATCATACTGTCTCATTTATAGATGACTTCTCAAGGAATACATGGATTTACTTCCTTAGGAAGAAATATGAAGTCTTTCATAGGTTTAAATAGTTTAAGGCTCTTGCATAGAATCAAACAAAGAAAATAATTAAGGTTTTAAGGGTAGATAATGGTTGAGAGTTCTAGGAAAATTAATTTGAATAATTTTGTAAGAAGTGTGGTATAGCAAGGCAGAAGACTACTCCATGTACACCGCAATAGAATGGAGTTGGAGAAAGGATGAACATGAAATTGATGGAAAAAATAAAGTGCATGCTCAGTGGTGTCGGGTTAGGACACGAATTTTGGGAAGACGGAGTGGGCACTGCATGTTACCTATTCAATCGATCGCTCTCATCGACATTAGATGAGAACACTCCACGCGAGGTATGGACTGGTAAGAAACCATCTCTGACACATCTCAGGTTATTTGGTTGTGATGCCTATGTTCACATTCCAAAGGAAAACATGAGTAAGCTAGATAAAAAGGATGAAAAGTGTATATTTATTGGGTATAAAAATGGTTTGAAAGGGTATAAAATTTGGAACCTAGAATGTAAGAAGGTAGTGTATAGCTAAGATGTGGTATTTAGAGAAATCAAAGTTGTTGTCAAATAGGAAGTCCTATCAAGGAAGGAAGAACCAACGAAAATAGAGTTTGAGTTGAAGAATGATGAATCCGACTCTATAAAATAAAAAGAATAAGAATAAGAAGATCCTCATAATCCAATATGGAGGAGATCGGTTTGGGAAAGAAGACAATTGGAAAGGTATACTCCACTTGATTTTCATTCAAATTTTTCTTTGTCTATAACTGATGATGATCCTTGAACTGTTAGGGAGCAGTGGATTCAGAGGATGGAAAAATCTAGAAAAGGGACACGGTTGAAGAAATGGAAACCTTGGACAAGATTGAGGCTTGGGATCTAATGGAGTTTCTAAATGAAAGAAATCCCATTGGAAATAAATGGGTGTTTAAGAAGAAGTTGAATGAAGAAGGCAAAGTGGAGAAATACAAAGCTTGGTTAGTAGAAAAAGGTTATTTCAAGGTATAGGGAATTGAATTTGGTGAGATTTTTTCTCATGTTTCCAAGTTAACTTCAATTAGATTTATTTTAATATATTGATGTTCCATTTGATTTTGAAGTATAACAGATGGATATGAAGACAACATTCCTACATGGGGATCTGGAAGAAGAAATCTACATGAAGCAGGCAGAAGGATTTGTTGTGAAGGGAAAGAAAGAGCTGGTATGCAAGATGAAAAATTCCATGTATAGCTTAAAGAAATCACTAAGGATGTGATATCAAAAATTTGATACTTATATGTTGAGACTTGGCTTCATAAGGAGAAAATCGAATCATTGTGTGTATTTTAAATTAATCAATGATAATTTTATTTATTTGGTCTTGTATGTGGATGATATGTTGTTGATAGGAAATGACAAAGAGATTATCTAGGATGTCAAAATTTAGTTGTCCTCTAAATTTGACATGAAGGATCTTGGTTCTGCAAATTTCATTTTGGGTGTGGAAATTAAAAGAGATCGAGAAAACAAGAAACTCTGGTTAAATCAGAGGAAATATATCGAGACAATATTGTAGAGGTTTAATATGCAGGAATGTAAACCGGTCAAGGTCCCTATTCCTATAGGTGTAAAGTTATATGTGGATCAGTGTCCTGAGACACATGAAGAGGAAGAGGACATGTCTTGTGTTCCATATGCGAGTGTGGTTGGTATTTCGGTGTATGCAATGGTCTGTACTAGACCATAAATTGCACATACATTGGGAGTTTTGAGTAGATATATGTCAAAACTAGGGAAGGAGCATTGGACAATAGTAAATAGGGTTTTCAAGGATTTGCATGGCAGTACTAGTTATGGATTGAACTACCAAGGAAGACCATGATTTTATAGAGTGTCAGACATACATGTTGTCGATGTAGATTGGGCTGGAGATCTGGATCACAAAAGATCTACAAGTGGGTATGTGTTTAACCTAATTGGAGGAGCAATCAATTGGATGAGAAAAAGATAGTCTGTAGTGGCACTCTCAACTATAGACATTGAATACATGGGAGCTACTCATACAAGAAAGGAAGCAGTTTAGTTTCAGAGATTGTGTTCAGGTATTGGGTTGGTAGAACAAGATGTAAGGATATATTGTGATATTCAGAGTTCAATATTCCAAGCAAAGAACCTGACTTATCATTCAAAGACAAAGCATATTGATGTTCAATATCACTTTGTGAGAGACATGGTTGAATAAAATAAAGTGTTGTTGATGAAGGTGGACACTTTGAAGAATGTTGTAGATTCATTAACAAAAAATTGTGAGCACTGAGAAGTTCTTTTGGTGTAGAGGATTTGTGGGAAATTATTCCCTATATTGTGGACTATGCAATGCCCTCCCCCCTAAAAAATGGAAATGTTTGCATCTATTTTTTGGCATTTTTTTCATCATATGGTTTTCGTCGATGGTTTTCTAATTTTTGTTAAGTAATTAGGATTGTTGACTAATCCAGGTCAATGGATTAGGGGTGTGTATGTCATAAGATCCAATATATATTGTATTGTAAACAATGAAAAGATACAATGAATAGAAGATTAGAGGTGCGACTCTAAACAGGTTGTTGGTTTTCCTAATTTGAGTTTCTAGGGTAAAAATATTTGTGTAATGTGTGTGTGTGTGTGTGCCATTGTGTCTTTTTTATTATTATTAAGAATTCATTTGTAGTAATTTATTGTACAAGGTTAAAATCTACACAGGTTTCCTATCATAAATGGAAGGAGCTAGCTCGTCCTCCCCACCTGAAGGTTGAATCCCTGAGCTGGAAGCCTCTGAATGTTATTCTCCCTTCAGAGCCTCTTGCTCTTTGTCCTTTTCCACTAGTGGTAACTCATGAGACTTCCTAGATTCCAAGTTCTCCTCAAATTTAGCATATTTTCTAACAATTATCTTCCTCTACGCTAGTATGAAGATCCTATAATCCTGTAATGTTTCGTTGTACCCTATGAATGTGTCCTTCTCTCCTGAAGGCTCAATCTTTTTCCTCTTCTCCACAGGCACATGGATGTATACTGAACAATAAAGATCTTGAAATTTCCTATATATGGTTTCACTCATGTGAATGCTTCCTCACTATTCTTATCCCCAAATATCCTATGAGGACTCTTGTTTTGCACATATACTATCATGTTACATGCCTTTTCCCAAAGGAACATAGGTAGATGATGATCATGTACCATAGCCCTAGAAGAACCGATGATGGATCAATTATTTCTCTATTCAACCCCATTCTTCTAAGGGTTGTATGAGATTGTCAACTCCCTCTTGATCCCTGCCTCCTTGAAGAAATCCTTGAAGTCATTGGAGGTGTACTCTCCCCCATTATTTGACATCAATACCTTGATCCTCTTTCCTATATGGTTCTCCACTCGGGCCTTGAACTCTCAGAACCGATTGAATACTTCATCATTAATCTTAATAAATAAGATCCATGGTGTCCTAGAAAAGTCATCAATGGATTCCACGTAGTATAGTGCTCCCTGCATTGATGCCTTTGGCATCGATCCATTCACGTATGAATGTATAAGATCCAATATCCCCTTGGACCTACTCTCACTGCTCAGAAAAGTAACATTGGAATTATTTCCAAGTGCACACCCTTTGCACGTGCCCTATTGCTCGACATTGAAATTTGGAATACCAGTGACAATCTCCCTCAGAATCAGCAACGCCCTATAGTGCAAGTGTCCCATCCTTCTGTGTCATAACTTGCAAAAGTTGTCACTGTCATGTACCAAGGTTGTTTGAATAGGCTTTCCCTTCAACTTGTATAACTTTACCTCTCTAACCCCAATGCTCACTATCGTGTCTGGGCTAGCTCCCTCTAGACGTATGAGTACTTTCCCTTTCTTGAATGTGATGGAAAAGCACTTTCCTCCATAACTAAGAATAAGAGAAAAGTATTCTTCAGTCTAGGTACGTATAGCATGTATGTGGCCTCAAACAAATCCCCTGACTCAAGATGGAACAATATTGTTCCCTCTCCCTTTACTGCATACTTGGCATCATCACCAAGCTCCACATAGATCCCTGAATCCGTTAGACTGTTTAATAGCTCATGTGCCTTTTTCATATGACATGATGCACCATTGTCCATGTACCATGCACTCATGACTGTGTTGGTATAAAGGCAAGAGACTAGTGTGAATTCTTCAAACTCCACTTCCAACTCATCCACTTGAGTTTTTGTTGATGCTGCTACCTGCTATGATTTACTCTTACCTTTATTCTCTATACATAGAGATGCATAATGAACACTCTTGTGGCACACAAAATACTTGATCTTACTCAATTATTTATTCTTACTCGATTATGAGGTTTCCCCCTTGTTATAGCTATATTTTCCACCCTAGGGGCACATAGAGAACCCATCCGAAATGTCAAGATTGAAACACATATTTTTCCTTTGCAATTGACCAATTTTGAGGGGTGTCATTGGTAGCCTCTTTGAAAACTCATGACTAGTTTCTAGATGAGCTACTTATGACCCACAACATCGTCGAAAAACCAGTTTTTGACATGCTCGAGGAAATAGGCGATGGGATGAGTTGTGATCTCACTAAGATACCTCGTAAACTCAGTCAGATTTTGAGTTCTTCATGAGATAAGCATGAGTTGAGACACCTAGAAGACTCATCCAAAACCTTTTTCTCTGATCTATATAGAGAGAGGTTTAGCCAAGGAAAGAAGAAGGAAGAATTGGGAGCAAGTTTATGTCGCTGAAATTTTAGAAGAGTGAGAGCAAAAGAAAGAACTAAAGCAAGGAGCCGAAGAGTACTACAACATAAGAATTAAAGGATTCAAGCTTGATGTAAGGTTCTTTATTTTTATCAATATATATCAAATGTTACTTTCCCCCTTCAATGATTTTCTTTTCGATTATATGATTTGTGGTTCATTATTGAATGAAGTAGCTATGTTTGGATTCGTGTTTATTTAACACTTAAAAAGATTCGTAGATTGGTATTCAATTGTCATTTGTGTGCAGGAAATGGATCACAAGAATCAAAGCTAGATCTTTGGAGCTGTGTTAGCTAGACACGTAAGGAAAATCGTCATTTAATAAGGTACACCTCTATTCTCTTTAGTGTAAAATGAAAAGAATCTAATTAGATATATCCAAGCTACCAAGCATATACGATTTAATATTCTGAAGAATAAAAAGGGTCAAATCAGAGCGATAATGCAACGTAGTTTAATGTTATACACCACAGATGCTACAACTGTATCGATGCCAAGATTTAAACTTTATACGTTTATGTTGGAAGTATTCTGCACGGTTCCTCATTGATCCTGATCCGTGGACTATCTTCAAGGAATGGTTATAAATGAGTGCACGCCTTTCATGTCTATCTTACCAGGCCTGCGATTCAACCTTCAGTAGTTTTTAATCGGTACCCATCTTCAATGGTTGGGCATTCGATCCAATTTCATCATAAGATTCCATGGTTATGGCACGATATTACCTAGGGTTACAAAATGGTTTTATTGCAGACTTCGGCGTTGTCGACGACTCTCCCTTTCAACGTCTCACAAAATTGTTGAGGGCCGAGGGTTTTGATCAAATTTTTGCCCTAAAGCACAGGTAAACTAGGCCGACGATGAAGGAAAGTTTGATAAAGTGGAGGACTTGTGGAAGGATCTTTTGATTGTTGATAGCAAACCCAACAAGGAGTCATGCAAGTTTATTCATGAACGGTGTGAGGGGGAAACTTTTGATTGTTGATAGCAAACCCAACAAGGAGTCATGCAAGTTTATTCATGAACGGTGTGAGGGGGAAACATTAGTAGTAGCTTATTCAAAGCTTGGGAAACATTTAAACATTATCTACCTTCAACTTGTTCTCAACATTTAATATACACAAGTATATGGAAATTATATGAAACGTTAGTATATAAACTAGCATAACCCACTAACATGTATAACAATATACCCATGGAAAGTAATACAAATATTTGCAACATATAATGGAGGAGAAAAGAGTATTTCTATTAATTTAATCAACATAAGTACATAGGTGACAAACTTATGTATCGGCACCTATCGGAACCGAGAAACTAAGTCCCTCCACCTAGGCCTTCACCACTTCAATCCTCCATAAAGGAAAGCTCACAAGTAGTAGGAGTAATTGAGTTTATCCTTCTCAAGATAGGAAGAGATTGGGGGTTGAACACAAAAGAAGTTCAGACTTTCAAGGACAAAGGGATGCAGACTCAATATGAGGAGAAATTTCTCCATAGTGTCTTTCCTCTCAATGATGAATTCTTCAAGGCTTGTATATGGCTCAATTTATAGCCTTGAAATGGACTTGAACGGTCGATTCAGAGCGTTTCCAGTATATGGAAGGTCAAGGATCATAGATATCGTGACATGGCATGGAAACCCGACATATTTTTTTAATTTTTGAGCACAAAACCTGATGTACGCAGGTTGTAATGGAGCAACCTGCGTATACGTGAGTTGTATAACTATGGCCTGCGTATATATACAAAAATTTTAATTTATGACTCTGGAATGAGAAAAATGGGGAATTTGAGTCTGCATAGGAAAAGGGAATGCTATCAAAACAAGATGCATGGTGTGTGGAAAAATTTCTATAACAAATCCAAAAATGAAAAAAAAAAAATCAATATCTCTAGCACCAAAGCCTGCCCTTTCAATTTGTATTAATTCTCTAGGAAATATTCAAGATACTTATGTGGCAATTGAAAGCCAAGAAAGATTGAGTATTCGTTTGAATGTGAACGATTGTCACAGGAACTTAGGAAAATGTTGTAAAAGCTCTTGCGAGTCAACACAAGAAAACATATATCACCCAACGATCAGATCGGAGTACTTAATATTAACTCCAACGCACAGATCAGAATACTTAACATTAACCCCAGCTCTTACATCAGAACACTTAATGTAAACTCCAGTGATGAGAGCGGAGCAATTGTGGTCATGAATTCCAACAATGTCCTCGAGATCGTTGATCCTTTCAATGGAAGAAAATCCCCCATCACCTATGACGCAGAGCTTATCGATAAGAGTTTTGGAACTGATGTTGTTCATATTACTCCAACCCATACTATAAATTATTTACTTGAAGGAAAATACCACGATTTGGGGCTCGTTATATATACTCGGAAACGAAATTATGATCAGTAGCTATGTGTGAGGGAATTTGAATGATTGAAGCATTTTAATGCTCGGGTTATCGTGATTGAAGTTCTGGAAAGCATGTGATGTCACAAAATCACTAAGAACGATAAGAAACACTTTCATCATTTGGATATTTAGTAGGGCATCGATTATCAACTTCGATGTAATAAGACTCTAGAAGGATATCCATTTTTCTACACTCACCGACCGACATACCAGGAACTGTAGTGGGACACCCCAAGCAGTTAATATTACAAGCACGTTGGGACCTATGAGAAAACATCGTTGGTGCTACCGGAGCTGTTGTTAATTCTAGTCCCAATACTGATCGTAGAAGTTACTAGAAACTTCTCCTGTACACAGCGAAGAAGTAGCCCTCACAAAATACTATGGAACATGGGCATGAACCCTATCTAGACTACATTCTTTATTCGAACCATAACTTCTCACTCGGGTGTCCATTTTGCACGTTCGTCATACTGTTGGAAAGATCCTTCCAAGATCTATAACTTCACAGCTATGTGATTTGATAAATTCCTCATTGAATTTCTTCATTTTCCAAGGTTCATACCTGGCACCTTGTCGACATCCCCTAGAGGATACAACACCTCAACCGCGAGTAGAGAGACCAACAATATGATTCAGGGAAGTTTACATGAAATCTAAATTACTTAGTGTTTAACTTTATCGGATCAAATGCTTGAATTTAATAGTTTATTTTGAGATTACTCTGAGATCACTCATTTGTTGTAGGTTAAAGGGTGCTAGATAACCAATGCTAAGAAGAGGTCGTGCTCAATGTCCCCGTAATGTGATCTACAACTAAGGATGACAAAGAAGCAATAACAATAGCTACCACAGTGATGGAAAAGTAGCAAGGAAAACCTAATGCAAATGGATGAAGTGGAAATCTCAACCCCAGGACGATTGATTGTCAAACGTGGATAACAAATATGTTCTCATGTTGAGACTAGTCTTCACGGTGTGCAGGGTATGTATGGTTGAAATCTATGATGGCCCACCAATGCTAGAAGACAAATTCAACATATAATTGTTGTCTTTGTTTCTCATCATCACAAAGCGAATAAAGACAAAGGGTGGTAAACGAAAGGTCATTAGGTAGGCGAAAGGTCAAGATTCATATTGAGCCTCAATAAATACTAGAATCCTACCCAAAGAAAGGGATTTTTGGCGGGATTTTTGGCCCTTCAAACATTGTAAATTT
>ML792575.1:129947-143299 GCA_009831015.1 Picea engelmannii
TATATATATATATATATATATATATATATATATATATATATATATATAATTTTTTATATTATATATTTTTATTATTATATTATATTTCAGTTTTGTTTCTTTTTCTTTTATTATATTATATATTTATTAATTAAATTAAATAATTTGTGTTTTATATAATATAATTAAGTTTATTATATATAATTCATTGAATTTTGAAATTGTATATATGTTTTAAGGGTTTTCACAATGATATTTCTATATTCCTATATTTCTTTATTTTATGTATTGATTTTAAATTGTACAATTATGTTTATTTGTTTGAATTTGTATCTCATGTGTTTGTTTATTTGATGTATATGTATATATGCTTTGAAATTGTATATGTAAGTGGTTTTGATAATAATTGTTTGTTTAGATTTGTATATTAATTTAAAATCATATAATGTGTGTTTGTTTATTTAAAATTATATGTGTGTAGATGCTTTTGACAATGTTTGAATTCTAATTTGAAATTGTATTATGTTTGTTTATTTGAAATTGTATATTGTGTGTTGCTTATTTAAAATTGTTTATGTATGTATGTTAGTGGTTTTGACAATGATGTTTAATCTTGTATGTTTGTTTATTTGATGTATGTGTAATTGTGTTTTGAAATTGGTTTTGAYAATAGTTGTTTGTTTAGGTTTGTATATTGATTTGAAATTGTGTGATGTRTGTTTCTTTATTTAAAATTGCATGTGTATGGGTGGTTTTGACAATGTTTGTATTCTAATTTGAAATTGTATTATGTTTGTTTATTTGAAATTGTATATTGTGTGTTGTTTATTTGAAATTGTTTATGTATGTATGTTAGTGGTTTTGACAATGATGTTTTATCTTGTGTGTTTGCTTATTTGATGTATATGTATGTGTGTTTYGAAATCATGTATGTATGTATATKGMTTTGACAATSGTTSTTTGTTTAGRTTTGTATATTGATTTGAAATTGTATAATGTGTGTTTGTATATTTAAAATTGCATGTGTATAGGTGGTTTTGACAATGCTTGTATTCTAACTTGAAATTGTATTATGTTTGTTTATTTGAAATTGTACATTGTGTCTTGTTTAGTGGTTTTGACAATAATGTTTACTCTTTTGTGTTTACCTATTTGATGCGTGTGTGTGTGTGTGTGTGTTGAAATGGTTTAAATGTATGTGGTTTTGACAATGTTTGTTTGTTTATGTTGGCATATTGATTTGTGATTGTATAGTCTGTATTTTCTTTTTGCTTATTTAATTAGTAGATGCATGTGTAGGTGGTTTTGACAATGTATGATTATTTAATATGTATCTTGATTTGAAATTGTAGAATATGTGCTTATTTAGTTGAATTTGTATGTTGTGTGTTTGCTTCTTTAAAATTGTATGTGTATGTGGGTGAATGGTTTATACAATTTTTACTAGTTTGTTTATTATTGTATATTGATTTGAAATCATATGTATGTTTTCTTTTAATTTGTATTTGTGTATTTGTTTGTTTAATGATGTAAAATTGGATAATGTGTGTTTATTTTCATGAATTTGAATAGTGAGTTTTCTTAAATGGTTTTTAAATTGTTTGTTTGTTATGTTTGTATATTTATTTAAAATTGTATTATATATGTTTGCTTATAATGTATATTTTATGTTTGTATATTTGAATGTTATTTTATGATTTTTTATTTAAAATTTTATTATGTAAATTTGAATGTATATATTTAATAAAACTTTAATTAAATTTTATATTTTATTGTATTATATTATTGTATGTTTGTTTTCTTAACTTTTAATTATAATAAAATTTGTATTTATTTTACTTATATGTTTATGTTTTTATAAATGTGTTTTTTTTAGTTTAAGTTATATTGTAAAATAAATAATTATTGTAAAATGTGTGTTTGTTTATTGTATTAATTTAAAAAATAGTACATATATTGATATATATATATATGTGATTTTATAAATTGTTTGTTTGTTATGTTTATATATTTATTTAAAATTGTATTATATGTGTTTGCTTATAATGTATATTGTATGTTTGTATATTTGAATGTTATTTTATGATTTTTTATTTAAAATTTTATTATGTAAATTTAAATGTATATATTTAATAAAGCTTTAATTAAATTTTATATTTTATTGTATGTTTGTTTTCTTAAATTTTAATTATAATAAAATTTGCATTTATTTTACTTATATTTATGTTTTTATAAATGTATTTCTTTAAGTTTAAGTTATATTGTAAAATAAATAATTATTGTAAAATGTGTGTTTGTTTATTGTATTAATTTAAAAATTAGTATATATATATGATTTTATAAAATAGTTTTTTTTATTTTTTATATTGTTTTTAATGTTTTTTTTTTCTATGATTTTTTTAATTTCATATTTTGATAATTCATCATTTTAACTTATTTTTAATAAAGATTATAAACATTATCAATAACTAGTTTTAATAAACTTTATAAAGTTAATATAAATATAAATATAAATAAGGTTAGAAAATAAAATAAAAATCATATTTTATTTTTAATATAGTTAATAAATCTCTCTATATATAATTCACTAACATTTCATTCATCTCATATATTAAATTAATATAATAAAATCATCATATTAAATCAATATAATAAAATTATCTTGGCTTGTTGATATGTTAAAAAATCTATATCAATAATGCATAGAAGTTTTTGGGGCAAATAATCTTCCATCTTCAAATAGTTAATCCTATTAGTAGAAATATTTAATATCTTGAAACTAAGAGAATTTTTTTTTATTATTTTTAATACACATTATTATAATAAATATTAAAACAATTTTAATTAACAATATATATGTTCCAATCATAAACTTAAATAAAATATTTATAAGAAAAATCAATCATCACATATCAAAAATATGATTTCACTATTATTATAATAATAATAACATAGTTTTCAAATATTTTTCCATTAATAATATATTTTTCAAATATTTTTCCATTATTTTTTTAAAAAAACTTCACTATATATATAATCATAATTTCATTATAAATAAAATATTTATAAAAAATATGATTTTATATATACATACTCATTATAAATAAAATATTTATAAAAAAATATGATTTTATATATACATACTCATTATAAATAAAATATTTATAAAAAATATGATTTTATATATTCAGTATGTATATATAGTCATCCTTTTATAAGAAAATTATAAAAGTAAAATTACGTGGATTTAAGGAATATCTTCAATTTAAAGTTACTTGTGTATGTTTTCAATTTCATTAAGGTGAAATGTAAGTTATATTTACATAGTTATTATTAATTATAAATAAAAAAAACAAAAACCAATCACCACATATTCATATTTATTAAAAAGATTCACATGCTATTTTTATTTAATATTATCTTTTTGTAACATCATGTTTTCCTTGCATGAGTGTTGTTCAAATATTCATATAAGTAATTTCTTAAGTATAAGGTTTGAAACATAATCAATTAATGTATAGTTAAAGTTGGTTCATTCATAAAATAATTTCTTAAGTGTAAGGTTTGGAATATAATCAATTAATATATGGTTAGAGTTGGTTATAGATGTATTTTATTCAACATATATTTTCCTATACATTAAGGGTTTTAACATACACTTCCCTATACAATGGTTTTGTATCTGGACATCCATGGAACTAGTTATAGTGACATTTAATTAAGTAAGACTTGTTAACTTAATTTGGAATTTTTTGGGCACTCTACAATTTCTTCACTACATTTACTAATAATCACTTATACAAAGAGCTCATGAGGGTTCTACATGTAAGAAGGAGATGTTTCTTTGAAGTTTCTCCTCTTAAGTTGAAATTGTCACTTTTGATTTCATTTATTCTACCTTATTTTCTTTCAAATGAGTTGGGTTTCTTTTTATTAGTGTTAATAAATCAATATATTAAAAAAATCACTACTCATCTCACATGTTAAATGAATATAACAAAATTAGTATATTAAATTAATATAATAAAATTATCTTCATTGGTTGATAGGTTAAAAAAAACATATTAACAATGCACAAAGGTTTTTCGGACAAATAAACTTCCACCTTCTTGTGGTTGACCATGTTGGTTGACCATGTTTATAGAGAGATGTTTAATATCTCAAAGCCAAGGATTTTTTTTTTTTATTTTAATACACTATTATAATAAATATTAAAATACATCTTTAATGAACAATATATGTTCCAACCATAAACCTAGATAAAATATTTATAAGAGAAACCAATCATCACATATGAAAAATAAAAATATATATCTATATTTACAATTAGAAAGATACACATGTGATCTTTATTTAATATTATTTTTTACTTAGAGCATGTCTCCCTTACATGAGTGTTTTTTTTTTGTAAGTCGGTGTGATTTATTGTATTACTGAAAGAGGTTATGATACAAAAAAGGGGAGATCCCTTGATCTTCCAAAAAGGAAACCAGATCAGGGATTCCTGAGATGCTCTATCTAAGATAGCAAGGGGTGGGGCTTGGCCGCCACCTTGGGACAACGACCCAGTCCTTCGAAATCTAGTTTGAAACAATAAACAAAATCATATACACAAGGACATAATCATAAGAAAGAAAGGGGTTGCGCCTACACATCGTGACTAGGGGCTAAACCAGCGCTAGTCCAAGATGATGGGGTGTCTTTCATATCCGTCCTTTCTTGCCTCGTTCTCCTTCCTCCGGACCACCGTGCGCGTTGTTTTTTTGATACAAGTTGGTGTCCCGCTCTGGTCTGCTAGTGTGATTTCCATGTGGTGGACATAGCATAGGTAGAGGTGGAATTGGCCTACCATTCATTCCATTTTCTCCTCCTGGCTCTTCTGGTCTTCCGCTAGTCGTTTTGCACTGGCCTCCAGGTTGCTAAGGCGATTCAGGATTTCTGTGAGCACCTTCTTTTGGTCCCTGATAGCCTCCATGTTGGTCTCTTTCTAGTCAACTCTCATCTTGCCTATCAACATCTTTGTTCGCCAGGCTTCCTCTACCGTTTTGTGGTAGAGGGTTGTCTTGGGTTGTGCAGCCCCTGGGTCTCTTATCTCGTCTGCTTCGTGTATTAGGTCCTTCCAGGCTTTTCCCTTGTCTGTGGTGTTGATTTCTCTCTCCCACCTAGTGATGATCGCCTTGCCCTTTGGATCGACCTGCGTAAGAAATGTACCCTTGGCTTCTCTGGTCTCTTTCTCCATCCTTATAATCCTTCGGGAGCTTGTCGGAGGTTCTTTCCCCTGGGGGCCTCTCTTACTATGGGTTTTCTTCATTCGTACCATCTCGGCTTATTTGTGGTGGTTTTTTCCTTGGGTTCTTCTCCAATTCCTATTCGCCCCTTCCTTGTGTTTAAGATGGCCTCTGTAATTACTTCTCTTTGGTCTGTGGCTATTCCTGGTGTTTCTTCTCTTATGGGATTTTCATAAATCACGAATCGCCCGTAAAGGTGTACCTTCTGGTTGTTATTCAATGTCTCGGTATGTGTGCTCTTGGAAGCCCTGTCGTAATCCTTGCGCCACTCCTTTGCTCTGCATGTTGTGCGGATTTCATTACCACTCCTCGTATCTATACTTGGGTGAGGTGTACCCATACTTGACCATGTGAACTCCTGTTGTCCTTCATCCTTTGCTGCCTGCTGATTATCTTCTCTGCTTTCCCATGAACATTCCTTGTACTTCTTCCTATTGTTAGGACTGTGGTGTCATACCTCCTTTTGTTGTGTGACCTGGGCCTGCATTGTAACTCGTGTTTGAGTGATGGGATATCAGATTCTGCCTAGTTCCTACATGCCCTTTTGTTATCCCTGTGCCTCCATCCTCGATGTGGTCGTCCATCCTTTGGTTGTCGTCACGGTCATTTACTGCTAGTTGGATGCAGTCTGTTATGAACTGACCATTCGGGATGTTACTCCAGATAGTGTCAAGTTCATGTCCTTCCCTGTCGACCCCCTTGTTAGTGATTATGTCCACCAGTCCATTTTTTGACCTATGTACCCAGCGCAACTCCACTGTGATGCCCATATGCAGGTGTTCCTGAATTTTTTGCATGGAATGTGCCAAGCGCCAGTGCCTCTGAATTTTTCTCATTCTGGTGCCATTTTGGAGTCTCTTTACTGTGTTGATAACTAGCATGGAGTCTCCTTCTACTATGGCGTTTGTCATCCTTTCGCGGCTTAGAATATCGAGGCCGGTCTCTAGGGCTCTGAATTCCATGGCGTTATTAGTTGAGTATCCCAGACTCCCAGCGTACAGCTAGATTATGTTTCCCTCACTATCCCTGATTACTCCTCCTATTCATGTTCGTCCTGGGTTACCTTTTGACGACCCGTCAAAATTCAACTTGAGGGATCCTGCTGGTGGTGGTTTCCAGTTGCGCTCACCTACTTGGAGTTGCGGTAGCTAGCTTGCTTGATTGGGGTTGCATCCGTCTTTCAGGTGGAAGGCTTCTAGGATTCGGGAGTCCTGGTCTGTGAGTTGCGCTCTTCCTGTCTGGCAATTGCGGCTCTGCACCGTTTCTCTTGTCATGGAGATTATTGTTTCCTTGATCTTCCCTTCTGGCCAGCTTTCATTCCTGAAGATGTGTCAGTTCCTTTCCTTCCATATTGCCCATATGAGCATTCCCATAATGAGGTTCCAACATAGATTCACCTCTTCATTTGCGCTGTAGTTTTCTTTCCATATATTGATAGTTGCAGAGATATTACCTCGGATCCTATTGGACTGGTGGAAGATACCTATCACCCAGTCCCAGATCTCGGTTGTGTAGATGCATTCATCGAGGAGGTGTTTCATTATTTCTTCCTTGGCTTAACAGAGGTGGCATCTGGATGGGCCTATGAATCCCCTTTTCCTTAGGTTTTCCCAAGTTAGAATTCGGTTGTGGAGTATTAACCATTGGAAGATTTTTATTTTTGGCCAGTGGGGGTTGTTCCAAAGCTTGTCCCATTGTTGCATTGGGTCTTCTTGGTCATGGTCCACGATATAATGCCGGGCTTCTTTTAGGTTGAATTCCCCGTCGTCCTTTTGTCCCCATCTTAGTTGGTCATTTCCTTCCGTGACTACAATTTTTCATTTCCCCAATTCCTCCTCCACCTCTTTTATTGTTGTTGCGGTTTGGTCTCTGTTTTGTGGAGTGAGAGTGTCCCAGATTCTCCATTTGTTGTGATATGTTTCTTTTTCCCAGTAATGGTAGACTTTGGTTTTACCTTGCACAGTCATCTCCTGTTAGAGTTCCTCCCTGTCCGGTTTCTCCATTCTAGGTTCCTGTTGTCAGGCGTCCTCCGAGAATCTCGTTGTTCTGCCATTCCTGACTTCCCAGAAGTTGTGTGTCTGGATCCAGGATTTGTTGTACCAAGCTAGGTTCCATATGGTTGAACCTTCCTTGGTGCCTCTGAAGCGGATTATGTCCTGGTCGCTTATGTCTGGGGCATACTTTGCCTTCCATAGTTTTACCCATGGTTTAGTAGTTTCTTTGACCCAGCGCCACCAGAGTTTCGCCCCATAGGCTTCATTGGTCACTTGCGGGTCTTGTAGCCCCATGCCTCCTTTACTTTTAGGTTTACAGACCTTCTCCCAAGCCACCAGGGCCCATTTTTTCTTTGTTTCTGCTCCTCGCCACAGGAATTCCCCTTGGATGGTTCTTATTTTTTGTAGTATCCCCTTGGGGGTGGGGAAAACGGACATCATAAAGGTTGGAATTGCCTGCAAAACAGAAGTGGTCAAAATAAGTCTTCCCGCTAGGTTGAGGGATCTGTAAGTCCAATTATTTACCCACTCCTGTAACTTGTTAATTATTCCTTCCCAAGTTGACAATTTGTAAGCCTTTTCTGTCAAGGGAATGCCCAAGTACTTAGTTGGGAGTAGTTTGCGTTCAAAGCCCAAAATATTGAACAAATTTATTTGGATTGCGGGGTTGGTGTTGAAGAAGAGGATCATGGATTTGGAATGGTTGATCTCTGCACCCGAGGCTTCCCTGAACTCTTCTAGGATTCATTTGTAGGCTTTTGCTTCCTTGACCATGGGTATGCCATGAAGTAAAGTGTCATCCACGAACTGTTGGTGAGTGGAAGTAGGGCAATTTTTGTAAGGTTTGATGCATGTTATTTCACCCGTTGCTATTGCACTTTTTATGCTTTGACTAAGACCTTCCATAATCAGAATGAACAGGAAGGGGGATAGCAGGTCTCCTTGTCTAATGCCTCTCGTGGGCCAGAAAGGTTTGGTCAGGGCTCCATTTATTAGTAGCGAGTAGCTTTTTGTGGACACTAGGTTGACTATCCAGTTGATCCAGTGTTGGGTGAAACCAAAGGCTTCCAAAGTCTTGATCATATAGTGCCAGCTAATTTTGTCATAAGATTTTGCTAGGTCCAGTTGGATTATCATTCCCCCTCTCTTCTGAAGCTTCAGGTTGTGGATAAGCTCGTGGGCATGGATGATATTGTCCATTATTTGTCTTCCTTCCATGAAGCCTGCCTGTTCTTGTGAGACAAGTGATGGTAGGAGGGGTTTCAATCTCTTTGCAACAATTTTGGAGATTATCTTATACACCACATTACAAAGCACTATAGTTCTGTATCAATCACAGGTTTTGGCTTAATTTTCTTTGGGCATGAGGGTAATCAGAGTAGCATTTAGCGCTTTTAGGATGGAGGCTAATCTTCGAGAGTATTCGAGGTTTTTATTGTGTTCCTCTGTAACCATGCGGGGAATATGCTGGGTTATCCTTTGGATGGCCTCTGTTCTGTCTTGGTTGGGTTCCTGGGCTATCCCGTGGAAGTGATTAACCAGAGTAGTTTCAATCTCCTTATGTGACTCTTGCTCCACTCCATCCTAGTCCTTAATCTTCAACATTTTGTTGTGGGCTCTTCTGGCCATGGTTGTTCTATGGAAAAACTTGGTGTTCCGCTCTCCTTCCCTTAGCCATCTGATATGGGACTTTTGTCTCCAAATTATTTCTTCTTGTTGGCATCTTGCTTCCCATTTCTGGTTCAGTTGGATCTCTTCTTTTTTTCGATCGTCCGTACAACCCTCCGTTATGCAGGTTTTCTGGAGTTTTCTCATTTTGTCTTCTATGTTTTTTTTCTCTTGGTTTATATTTCCAACAGTGTCCTTGTTCCACTCCTTGAGCTTATATTTGATGTACTTTAGTTTTTTGTAGAGTTTGAACATCCTTGTCCCTTTCTCTGGTTGCTCCTCCTGCCACCAATGTTTGATTCTTTCCTTGAAAGTCGAGTGTGTTATCCAAAAAAATTTAAATCTAAAGGGTTTATTCTTTGGTGTGGTTTGAAATCCTGCTTCCAGTTGGACTGGCCAGTGATCATATCCTCCCCAGGGGAGGATGCTGCATTCTAAGGTTGGCCCTTACATAATGATTGACTCTGATACTAGGAATCTCTCGAGTCTTGTTGCTACCTGATACTAGTTCATCCTTTTACTGTTTCAGGTGAACTGACCATTATTAGTTTTGAGGTCCACCATCTCCACCTTGTCTATGAACTTTGAGAATTCTTCCGCATCCCCATCCAATCTTCTTGTACCTCCTTTTTTCTCTGCAAGTGACGTGATGATGTTAAAGTCCCTTGCCAGGATCCATTGGAGGTTGTTGGACTGTGTTTTAAGGTCTTCTAGGTCTTGTATCATTCTCCTCTTTTCCTCTGACACCTGGGGTCCATACACATTGGTGCATAGAATCTCCTTCGTGTTCCCAATGATTTGCATGTGGACCGTAATTGTGTGTCTGGTCACTTCGACTGTGATTAGGCTCAGCAGTTGTGGGTTCCACAAGGTGAGAATACCTCCTGCCATTTGGTGGCCTTCGATAGCCACCATCTTGTACTTGTGCCATTGTTGTTTACTAATTGTCTCCATTATTTCTGTAGTGCATTTTGTCTCTTGAGTGAAAAAGAGATCCAGTTGTTCCTTCTTTAGTCTATTTTTAAGGATTCTTTTATTTCTCGGGTTGTTTAGGCCTCTTATATTCCAAGTTATAACTTTCATTCAAACATGTGGGGGGGAGTTGGGGAAGAGTTTCTTGATCTTACCTGAGTTTATCAGTAGCGCTCCAAGCTCCTGTAGGGCTACGCTGTTTGATTTCCTTCCTTTTTTCCTCCTCGTCTGCTTGGGTGAAAGTTGTGGTTGTCCCTCGTTGACTTTGACTCCTAGGTGTCCTATCTCCCCATGTGTGCACTTTAGTCCTCTAGCTTTGTCTTCCTCCCTTAGGAGAAACAAGTACTGAATGTGGTCTAGTTGCTCTATTGGTACATTATTTAATCCCTGTCTTTTCCATTGCTCCAGTATGTTTGGGAGATCTATCCCTTCCCTTTCCAAAAGGTCTCTCAGATCCGAATCTTCTGTACCTACTTCACTTGAGGTCATTTCCGCATCTCCCTCTGCTTCTTGAATGGGTGTGTTGTCGTCTCTGGTTTCTCCCTCCTTCGAGGTTGCGCTACTCCCCTATACCTTCTTGTTATTTGGTTGATCGGTGGGCTCGTTTGTTGCTTGTTCTCTAGCTTCTTGAGCTTTTGTCGATTCCTTTTTTCCTTATGCCCCTTTATTGATTTTGTCTCGTCCTTCTATTCTATTATGGGTCTCTTGGTTATTTCCTGTTGGGGTTTTACTCTGCTTTTTGTTTGCTCTTCTTTTGGGGTTCGGTTTTATGAATCCATCCTCATCCTGCTGTGGTTTGGGGCTTTTCGCTTCCTATTTTTTATTAAGAGGGAATTCTTTGATCAGGTGTCCATGCTCATGACATCTTCTGCATCTGAAGGGGATCTGTTCGTAATCTATGTTTTGGATCCATTCTGCATCCTTGAATTCCAGATTTATGGCTTCTGGGAGTGCTCCTGACACATCCATCTCTATGCATATTCTTGCGTAAGATGTGTATCTCCCTTTTAGGGTGGCTTATGAGGTCTTCACGCATTTTCCTAGTTTGTTTCCTATTGCTTCAAATGTAGAGAGCAACTAGTAGTCTAATGGTAAGGAATAAAATCTCAGCCAGACTGACACCTTTTTGAAAGTCTCTTTTTCTGGGGAGAAATTTTCCTTCCATGGCCACATGTAGAGTCCTGCTGAGGCGTGGAAATAAGGCCCCCCCTCAAAGAATTTATCCCTATCTTCCAGGTTCATGAATACTGTTGTGAAGAAACCTTTCGAGCCCAGGTGGAGCTCCACTTCTCCGCTTGGCTTCCAGTGATATTTTATCTAGTTCCGCAGCGTTCTTTTCATGGACCAAAAACCCATAAACTTGCAGATTAGCGCATGCGTCTTCATCTAGTCCCTGTAGAGTTGTGTTTGTGGATCCTCCAGTATCACCTTGGGTATCATTGTTGTTTGGGTTTACACGGGTTGCGCCCTTATGTTCAGTTTGTCTTCATTGTGTCTTGCACCTCACCCTAAGTTTCTCTGGCTTCTTCCCCCATGCACTCACTTTTTCCCTGGTTCCTTTCCCAACCTTTTCCTGGGTCTGATCCCAAGGCGCCTGTCATTGGTGCCTGTAAACCTACCCCTCTCGACCCTTTCCCCCTATCCACGTCTGTCTGTTTGTATGAGGGGGTTCCCTTACCCCCCCTTTGGTGCTCATGATGTCCTCTTCTATGGCCGTGACTGCCAAACCCTAGCTTGCAATTGCTCCAAACCCTAGCAATCTCTTAAGTTTTTTATAGTTCCCTTACATGAGTGTTGTTCATATATTCATAAAGTAATTTCTTAAGTATAAGGTTTGGAATACAATCAATGTATGGTTATGGTTGGTTCTTACAATCTTGCAATGAATTTATTTTATTCAACATATATTACCCTCATACATTAAGAGTTTTGGGTTTTGTTTTCATTGACATCCATGCCACTAGTTATAATGACTTTTCAATTAAGTAGGTCTTTCCAAGTTCTCTAGAATTCTTGAGGCATTCAATACCATTTTTTCACTACATTTACTAATAATCACTTGATACAAAGAACTTATGAAGGTTCAAAATGTGACAGAAACATTTATTTGAAGTTCACCTTCTAAGTTGAAACCATTACTTTTAAGGTTTGATTTCATTTATTCTATCTTATTTTCTTTCAAATGATTTACTTTGTAATGGAGTTGGGTTTCTGAGTGGCTTACCTCTAGTGTAATGTTCATCTTTGTAACAGGTCTTTCCATGCATGCATAAATCAATTTTCAAAGTCTCACCCATTTCAAATTATCCTTCGTGGCACCCATCCCTTCAACACAATACTCTATTTCCCTCCATATTCTTGTTCCATGTCACAAATCATTTGTTTTGGGAAGTAGACATTCCTATAGTTATGACCTATATTTTTATATAATCAAAATATGACTTCCAACCAATGAAAAAATATTCTACACTTGTTAAGAAAATATGAAAATATGGCATTCAAAGAAGATAATCTACTCAAGATTAGTTCTCATAATCACATTTAATATTTAAATAATAAATCACTTTGAACATTGTATTTTAAACAATGTTCTCTTTATTTTTTTAAAATTAGGCCAATAAAATAATTCATAAAGTTCAAAGTTATTTCTATGAATTAACAAAAAATTGTTTCAATTCAAATTCCACACACCAGTTTACATTAACAAGCTTATCATGAATGCCATTCACAAATGACAGGAAGCATCCCTTAGGTTTTCCCCATAAAATTTTACTTTGGAAAAATTAAAATACAAAAAATATATTAAAAAAAAAATTAACCATAACAATAGATCAATTTTGATACATTTTACAACACACATCGCTTACCATGCCATTCACAAATGAGGGGAAGCATCCATTAGGTTTTCCCCATAAAAATACAAAAAATATGTAAAAAAATTAACCACATACAATCATACATACTATATAGTATATATAATTCATTTTTAGTCATTTTTTCACTAATTTTATTTTATTAATTGAGAATGTGCATGCTATGTAACTTTGAGGATTTTTGCATCTCCAACATATTATCAAATATAATAAACATTATATATATATATATATATATATATATATATATATATATATAAATAATATGTCACTTGATTTTTTTGCAAATGAACTATGTAGAAAGTTTAGAAACATCAAATGTTTACTCCATAGATATATAAAATTTAAATGGATGTAGTGTCAACTAGAAACATTGAGTTTCAAAACTAACTTCCTACACAGTTCATTCCAAAAAATTTAAACATATTTTATAAATAATATAATATAATTTACTAAATAACCGTACCATATTAAAATTAATAACAATAAATTACTTACTACTACATTCATTTTATTTATATATATATATATATATATATATATATATATATATATATATATATATATATATATATATA
>ML792575.1:143357-164713 GCA_009831015.1 Picea engelmannii
TATTAAAAATACAAACAAACTCATTATAAATTTCAAAATTCATTCCCAAAACTTAATAAAAAAAATGTGTCATATTAAAATTAATCTCAATAATTTAATTTCAATAAATCACTTAGATTCAAATTGTGAGTCTCAAAAACATGTGTAGAAGTCATTGACCAAAACGTAAGTTATCACGAAAATGTACTTTTCCTTCCCTAAGCTCCATCTTTAAATCTTTGATCCTTTCCCTGCATAATAAAGCACATAACCAATGCAAATTAAACTTTCCACTCTGCATTATATAGATGATACACTTCATTAAGAAGCATAACTTCAGATACTAAGAGCCATATACACCATTAAAAATGTTTGAATCCTTCCAGGAAATAGTTATGGAACATTGAATGGAGTATTTCTCGTAGATTTTGCATCTTCGACCATAATATCCAAATTGCATAATAAACTTTGCACGTTGGACGATAATATTATATTTATATGAAATGATCTCACCTAATGAAAATATATACTAGCTAACACTTTTATGTTACATAAAAATAGAAAGAACCTCAAAAATATTAGTTGAACATGGAAATAGAACTCAATCATAAATTGGATAAATATAAGTACCACAATAGTTATTATGTTCATTGGAAATAGAACTCAATCATAAATTGGATAAATATAAGTACCATAATAGTTATTATGTTCATTGGTGATATTCTCATGCAATAAAGATAAAGATTATTGTGGATTGTGTTGTAATATGGATATTTTTTGTAAAAAAAAATTCCTAACATTTGTATTGGACTTGCCAATTTTCTATCGTCACAAGTTTTATCTAGTGAGTTTTCATAATCCATCCTTATTCTTTTGTTGTCACAAGAAATCTTTATTTTTCTTGAGTCATGGTTCCTAATTCATGGTCATTTTGTTCTCACAATTAGATTGTCAAGATAAACTTTTTTTCCAAATCTAATTTCCAAAGTCCTAATGTTATCTCGTCGTTATCCAAGAAAAAAAAGTTATTAGTGGGTCCTTTATTGTAGTAAAATTCCTAATTTAGCTATGTATTGAAGAAAAGGGCTCAAAGTTATGAAGGAATATCCTTTCATGATTTATAACCTCTATTATTCATCATTCATTCCTTCTTATGTTCATTTAAGAGTTATAAATCCATATTTTATTACAGGACTTTATTTTAACAAGCCAAAGTTTATGATAAATTGTAAAGGCATGTCCTCTTTATGTTTCATGCCTTTATAAGTTCCTAAATCCAGCCATGGACTATAACTTTCCTGCAGCAATCAACTATCGTTGACCGCCTATTAACTCATGCTTTTCGTGACATTACTTGTTGCATTATGTATCTTGTTTACAAGTTTTCTCTATGTTGTGGATTATTTTTTTATTAATTCCTTTTTTGAAAAATAAAAAATTATTTTTATAATTTTCAAAATCCTATATTCCCATATTTTTATTGGCCCTCACGATATTGACCAAACTAAATACCCTTGGTGGAGGGAAAAATCATTTTCTTAATTATCAGAGTTTAAAATTGATTTAAAAAATAAATAAAATTGATTCATCAAATTGGTTGGTTTTGAGATTTTCCATTTAATAGATGTTGTTGCAGTAGCTCTGACAGTCCCACTGCCTCCCCACCACTCTACAGAATATGTACGCAGCAGTCGAAGCTCTAAGAAACACCTTCTAGCTGGCTATTGCCTCCCACTGCCTTGCACACTACCTTGTACCTAGCTACTGCCTCACCCTACACAATGCTAAATGTTGAAGTTAAATATTTAAATTAATATATATTCTAGTTGTGGTGGTGATGTCTACTCCAACCCACGAGAATTTTGAAATAATATATTTACCTCCAATCAGCTGAGAAACACGTACTTTTCTCGAGTCCTCCTCGATTTTCTTCTCGATCTCCATAGCGGACGCTTTTATCCCAATCTCCTCAACCTTGCACTTGGAACCCTTGCCATTGTCTTGTATTTTGTAAGTATTGTGCTTTAGACAACCATCAACATAGTCTTCTTGCAGGGCACTCTCATTAATGGACTCAGGAAATGTCACCAAATCTTTGTTGTGTATTTCTTCTTCGGTCTCTCTATTATTAACTCTCAACAACCCGGTCTCCAAATCCTTGAAAATATTCCTCAACATATTATGAGAATAAGCATCGTCGATGTTGTTGGGCTTGAAATGGAGACTTATCATCTTAGTAGGAATTCTAATTTCCAACTCACTGCCATATTTGGGGCACGTTTGGCCATTTCTAGTTTGAAAATCTCTTTTCAATGCCAGACGTTTGTTCCTTGTAGAAAATGTCGGCGTCAGCGCAGTTGTGAAATTTGAAGAGCTTGCAGTCTAGAGAGTGGTCGCAGTACAATTTTTGGAACTCTTAGGGAGATATCCATGAGTAAGTTTATAGATATCCTGTAGCAGCGTCCCTTCGATGTAAATTTTGTCTTTCCCGGTTACTTTTATTTTTCTAGTATTTATTCCTAGGTTCAAAGCTTAAATCTCTAAATATTTTATGCTTCTTTGCAGCTTCTTTGTCATTTAATGGTTTATTTTATAGAATCAATGCAGCATCTGTAAAAGTTAAAAGCGATCGTTTTTTTTCTAGATAGGCATATAATGGTTCGTTTGGTGCGAGTCATTGCTTAGTTTTTAAAGGATAACACTGTATGACACTTCTTTACCGCTTGTTCTCATGTGAAACACATTTTAAATTAAATCTTGGCTTCAAAACCATATTTTCTTATAGTGAACAAATCGTCATTTTCACTTCAAAATTATTTTAAAAGCTATTACTTGTTTTGCAAGAAATTGGGTTTAATAAAATTCCATACAATTTCAAGCCACAAACAAAATAGTTGTTTTCAATTTATGAATTCAAAACATATCAAGACTATTCTAAAGGCTGCAATGTTTTTTTAAATCTAAGTCATTTTTCAAAAATTGTTGTGTAACTTTATTGTAGATATGGAATGTATGTATAATGGTGGAAATTACCATGTGAAACCGTAACGTACAACAAGAAAACTTTGACTATGCAATCCATTTCCTAGAATGATTGAAAAATTTGTTGAAGTAAAAGTGAATGAAAACTAGCGTGTTATTGGTCAAACATCTGAAATTCTAGCTCTCTTCAAGGAAAAACAACCCGCAAAATGCAGTCCCTCCTAAAATGAAAAATGAAGGGCGAAAAAAACTATTTACCTCATTCATTAAAGACTATAAAGGGATTGAAGAAGCATCCTGGAAGCACAATGAGAAAGTAAAACCTAAAAGCAATGTCATAATATTTGCAAGATTAATATAGCGGTCGTTCCATTACACAAGACCAAGGCCATCGACCTAATGCACACTACCTCTGACATGGATTTCGATTTCACAATTTCTCGGGTCATAGGAAACAAATGCAATATACCCAATGTTTCTTCCCAAGCCCTGGAATTTTCATTTCCATTCTCTTCACAACAAGACGAATTTATCAGAGAGAACAAGACTCGAAATGGATGTCGTGATGCACCGTCTATTCCCCTCACTCTCCCATGCAATGGACCACAAATTCTTCAGCGCATTAATGCCTTTGAAGGATGGAGATCTGAGTGTTGCACGTTCTTGCAATACAATCTCATGCCTCCCTCTTCTCTATGCAATGAATTATGATAAATGGGAATCAATTCATTGGGGGATGTCAAACAGTCACTTCGATAGGATTAGTGTAAGCCAAATGAATAAGGTGTTAAGCGAGAGTCCCTCATCAAGATTCATGCAAGTGAACCCATAATCTGCGTGCTCACCATTATAGTCCACATGCTCACCATTTCTCATTTCATTGACGGTTGGCATGATTTTGCATAGTCTCGTGCATTTAACCTTGTCTAATGTCTACGCAAAGGAGTTAATAGATTTTGACGTGGAAACCTTGGAGTGATTGGGGAGTAAAAATTACAACATATTTTATTATGAATTTGGTAAAGTTAAAATTGAATATATGAAAATTATGGTTAATTAATACTTTGTTTATTTAGACATGATTCTCCTTAGACATTATAAGCCTCCTAAATATGCAATGTAACCCATTTCATACCTTTACACCTTTTAAGGTGATTGCTAGTATTTCATATATACGCATATCATTTAAGTGGCATGGAAGGATGTCTGTGTCCATGCATTTGCATTTAAACATGTTACCTCTATTCATCTTTTGGACAATTGGTGCGTTCGTTCTACTACCAGAATTGAAACATAGTGCGTTGGAGCCATGGGCAATGGCTTGGACAATGTGGTGCTGGAAAACCACCTATCTTAAGCTTGAGCACAACAACAAGAAGAAATGGAGCTGCGAGAACTCGATTTTAAGGTTGCATTGTAGCATGCCAAGGATGTCCAAATTTTAAGGTACTACATCAATGGCATCATGGTTAGCATCATCTCTGAATTTTTCTACAAATTTGGTTTTTGTTTTGAATAGATATGTGTAACAATGTATAGTTGCTAGTTTCAGGTCACAAGAAACTATAAGTTTCTAGAGTTGAGGCAATCTTTACTATTTATTGTTTTCACCAAAATTAAGCTCATTTGTTGTTCACATATTTAATACATTTTTAAATTTCCTAGAAAATAAAATTTCATATGCATGACAATGATTTGCAAGTCACATGCTATGGTAAAAAAAATTGACTTGCTCACTAAAAATTTAAACCATTTCTATGATCTAATTTTTTTTAAGTCCTATGACAATTCTTTAACCCCATGATAAATTATAGGATCTTGATAGACAATCTACAATGTAAAAATAAACTTGAACGGTTTCAGATATGAGCACTATATAAAATCTCATTCTATAGTGTAAAAAAAAACTTAAACAGTTTCAAATATGAGCACTATATAAAATCTCAGTGTTTTAGCAGCGGTGATAGAAGTGTGCTTCCTCTTTCTATGGTATACAAAACCAAACTAGAAGAAATAAACTAAATAGCAAAGAGAGTGGTTGATTAGACAAATTATTTTTCTAAGTATTAAGCACGGACAAAGGAATTATAGTAATGATTCAATGCTTAAAGCAATGAATGCCACAACAGAAAAGAGTTTGAAGAGGGTTAGTTGAAGTCAAAATAATATATAAGATGGAAGTTTTGATGTGGGCATATTCCCACAAGATGCCCGCAAAGGATAGGTTTTAGTGTTTTTCTTGAAAAGATAAATTTTGAGGGTAAACCACCTCAGAGTACTCTAAATTTATTCCTAGCTAGCTATTTTTAAAGATGCAATAGCGATTCTAATACAACATTTTGTAGTTAAGGTACTCTATTATTTGAAGAAGCCAAGCACTATGTTATGTAAAGAAGTCATATGTTATGTGAAGAAGTCACTGATTTGAAACCTTTGACTTACCTTTTGTACCTTGTTTGTCGTTTGGGTCGCGTTGGCATGCCTGGAGGATTGGCGTTTATAGTGATAGAAATTGGATAACATGACTCCATATCATGCCATTACATACCCTACTAATTGTTGATTCCACTGGATAAAAAAAATACAACATCCTATCAATGTGCTCAATGTGTTGGATTCTAGAGGGTATTATCATTGTTGAGGTAACTAGTAAAATGTGATATATTTTTTTGAATGATGAATAATACCCTACAAATTATTAATTCCTCCTAAAAAAATACAACATCCTATCAATGTGTGGGAATATGGAGGGTAACTAGTAAAATGTGATATATTTTTTTTGAATGATGAATATAAAATGCAAATGTGTTGTTATTTTTAAATGGGTGAGTATCATATTGGTGATTCAAATTGTCTCTTTCCACTTGTGGTGGCATTGTGAACCCCTCGTAGATAAAATCCAAGCAGGAGAAACCAATTTGTAGCGAATGACAACCGATAACGACCCGGCATGAACTCCCGGTAAGAAAACGACACTATGTCATAATATAAGCCTTATCCCACTTATAATTCCTGGGAGTCCAATTCATGCAACCCATGTATATTTCAATTTAGACGATTAAGGGAGCCTATGTATATTTCAATTTACACAGGGCAACTCTTGTTGTAGCAATGCAAAAAGTTAATACATTACAATCATATCATTTACAGCCGACCTGTAAATGATCAAATGCTTAATAATTACCCACATACATAAATGTGCATCTCCAACAAAGGATATCCCATTATAATTCTTTTTAAATAATAGGTTATTATTCATCCATTCCAAAATATTACCATTTGTACATCTCTACATCCTTCATGCATCCAGAAACATTGTCATTTTGTAGTGAGTCATATTAATAGGAAGTTAGTTTATTTTAATTGACACACTTTGTCCTGGTACTAATGCTTTCAATCTCACTAAACCATTGAACTATAAAGTTATATTAAAATTTAATATATTCATAAATAATGAACTAAATTATAACTATTAATAGTTTAGTTTGCAACAATAAACTAAACTATAATTTTATTAAACTAGGTAGGGACTAGGTTCTTTACATGTATTTCTCTTGTTATTTGTCCTAACCATGATGTCAATAAGACCACCAGCTATAGTTTCGAGAGGCAAAAGAGATCCAACGACTTGATTAAAAGAATATCAATGGTTCCAATATATTGCGCCCCCCTAATGAGTTTGATGTTTAACAAAAAGGGGCTGCAAAACTCAACCGTAGTTTCAACTCCAATGACATGTCGACTCGTGAGGAATTAGTCCCTCCTTGCATATGGTTTTCAAAACCACAGAGACCACCCCCCACAATTGTTGTGGCTCATCGATTTGGAGGACGTGTGTATGGTCGGATCTAGACACGAGGAACCAAGAGTCTGGTTACCACATACAACCTTCCATTTGTTGAAATTTCAGGGACCTGGAGATCATATATGTCATCCAAACTTGTTTTTCTTGAGAGGCTCTACATTGGCTTCGAGAGATGGCATTGTGTGGATCAAAAAAGGGCTCGAGAGGTTCATGCACGAGTTGGCATATATACTTGGGTATGCAGATTTCCTTCACCACTTGAATGATGATAGAAATGTATGTGTATTATTTGAGCGAGCTCTCAACCTTCTTCGGTTAGAGGAGTCAACTGAGGTATGAAATCATTTCATTAAATTCTCTAACAAGCATGTTAAAGGTAGAGAAGAGGAGAAAAGAAACCATTTATAGGACAGGAGAAGAAAATCAACATCATTCGAGGGATCATTGCTAGATTTTGTTTCTCAGTATTCTTCAATGGACCTTTGGCCATGCTCTTCAAGAGACTTAGATCACATTGCATGACAGGAGGAAGAGCTACAGTGCAGTGCATGGAGACGATTTCTTTCTTGAGCAATGCCTTATGTATTTGTGTCACTATCTAGATATTTTGTATAACTATATAACATGACATACATGGAACGGATCAATGGATTCTTCTAGTAAAAATTTTCAACAAGCTTTGAAAGCTTTGCCAGAGGAGGAAGCTTAAATTTCTTGTTAATGATGTAGAGATTCAGAAGTGTTACGATATGCTTATGCTGGACTTGAGGAGTCTCATGGAAGAATTCATGGGTCTAAGAAAATATATGAGAATTTTGTGGGGAAGAAATTCAAAAAGTATCATGGTCACCCAACATTTGGAAGCGAACCATCAAGATCATTGCCATGGGTTAAATAGAGGGGCTTTTCCATGGTCAAAAATTTTTGAAGTCAAGATCACCCATCACAATATTTGTTGTCTAGGCCACTCTGGGTCACATCATGAATGAAATTGGAGAGGAACATCATGTTATCCTTCCTATTACTCATTAATTCAAAATGATTCAAATTTGTTTCCTTTGTAGGAATAAGGAACCCCCCACGACCAGAGATCCATAGAGCAATTGGTGATTGGAGAGAAACTGGAATTTGTGTGTTGGTTATTACAGGGGATGACAAGAATACAACAAAAACTGTTTGTCGGAATATTAGGGTTTTAAAGGGAAATTAAAATGATTCCATTGTTGAAATCAATAATGTCAGAGGTTGACATAGCCAGAACTCAGTTGAAGAATGCCTCACTATTCAATGAGGCAAATTGTGATTTGGATGTTGTTAGCAAGTGCCTTGTACAAAACACCCTTGACCTTTTGGTGATGGCATAAATGATGCATTGGCTTTCAATGGGAATTTCTTGCACTAAGGTTTCAATGGAGGTCATCAAATCTCAAGGACGAAAAAAGAGATCAACAATAAAGGTGAAGGAGGAGCTAGAAAAACAAGCTCTCACAAATTAAAAAAAAAAAAAAACAATGTTGATAAAGAGAGGCTTCCTCCAGGCATTGACTATGTTTATGTACCATGCGATGAGTATGACAGTAACCAAAGGATTGATGAGTTGAGGCAGCTTTATAGAGCTTATGTGACTGAATCATTTTCTACAAGTCGCCTTGAGGATGATAAGGTCGTTGCATTAAACCAACTAAATAATATATTTATCTTAGGCAAGCATGAAAAAGTGTTGTACACAGGTCCATTCTTCACATGTCATTTTCATTTCTAAAGAGTTCAAACAGCTCCAGTGGGAAAGTTTTGATACCTTTGGATCTATGTGATGAAACCCTTTCAAATTCAGAGATATTGACCAATACTTATCAATTACATGCTAGTTAGTGCCCTGGAAATGGCAAACATTATAGGAGCAGCTTTAAGGCAGAAGGTATTCTGAATCATTCACTACATAGGTGGTCAGTCTGTGTTGAATAAATTCACTTATGACATCACTCATATCTTTTAAATACCATAATAAATGATTAATATAAGTTAGATTCTCAGGGAAGTGTTACTAGCCAAAAGAGAGTAAAGAATGAATCATCTCGAGGTCACCATCCAAAAGCCTTTAAATACAAAATAGACTCATAAGATGTGGAGTGTTATCTTTTGGTGAGTTAAAGAACAAGTGGCAGCCAAAAGTGGACACCAAAAAAACTCTATTCTTCAGGAAAGATGATAACAAATATCTTTGAGGTGTCATTCCCTCCAAAATTGTCTTATTTTTATTTATTTGAGAAAATAATTTTCAGATTTTGAGGCAACAGTTGAGCAACTGGTTTAGGAATGAAGGAAATCATTCAGCACTTGAGGAGGATAAATCAGTAGCTGAAGACTTCAGTGAGAGGATTTGAGTAACCATTTCATGAATGAAGGCAATCATTCAACACTTGAGGAGGACAAAATCAGCAGCTAAAGACTTTAGTGAGAGGGGTGTAGTAGGTTAGAGAGTATTTTGGCAGAGCGATTGTGTTCTCTGTTTTGGAAGTGTGTAAGGCTATTGTAATTTTTCTCAAAAATTGAGGATAAATCCATGGATTCTCAACTCATCTCTAGAAGAGCTTTGTCTTCTTTTCATTTTTTCTGTATTAGGCTCTCTTATATTTTCAAACCTGTTCTTGCTCTTATTGATTTGATTTACAGTATGACAATTTGGTTTTTTCCATTGTAAAAGTGAATGTGTTTCTTAATGGTTTAAATATTTTAGCTATGACTTTTGTACTATTATGTTATATATTCCACGTTGTCAACATATTATATTCTTGAATGTTTCATGTCTAGATTCATTGATGTCGGATGGAAATATTCATTTTTACATGTTGGATCCATAATTTTTATGACCAATTCACCTTCTTCATCTGATTTTTTTAGAGATTACTTTTTCCCTCTATATTGTGTGAGATTTATGTTTTCTCATTTTCTTTCTCCTTCCATTATTAAGTATTTTTCCCTGTTGGATGAGACTCCATGCCCAATCGTTTAGGATTATGATCTATGAAAGTTACAGTCTTTCATTCCAGTCCTTTGACCTCATTATCCTCAATCCCATCTACCATGTTTTATGTTGTTTATCACCCAAATCTGGCACTTCTTCTTAATTGTTAGAGCTATTACTTAGTGACAGTGAGTAGTCAGTTGTTTTTATCTGATGACCCCCTCTGGTACAAGAGCCATCTTGTGGCCTAAAGTTGGTTTAAATATGTCTTGGCATGGTTTCTAAGCAGCTGGGAACCATCTCAAGTTACAACAGATTGGGGTGATCTCTGCAACCCTAGCTAGAGAGTTAGAGCTCTGACGAGGTATCATTATCCTTTGTGATCTGTGGGGTTATTGTAGAGTCAATATTATCTCATTAGCTATGGCCCAGTTGATTTTTTTGATTATTTTGGTCATAAGGGAGGTAATATGATCTCCCCTAAAACCTCTATTGTCATTTTTCATATTGTTATTAGTGTAGATAGTGGAGATTACCAAAAGGCTCTTGGAAAATTTGTTCCAAAGATGTATCACGATATAATGATCCTCTTCCTAATATTGAATTTTACGATTCTAAATATGATAGTTTATGTAATCCATTAAGAGTGGTCTCTATCTTGAGTTATTTCAATGAGAGAGTGCTTCCTAAATCGTCGTTCAACACTGGATTTGAGAGGTGTGGGAGCCACAAGGATGGCATTGCACCCATACTCCGTGAGATTGCCCTTTGGGAGTTTAAACAAAGATTGAGTTCACAGATTGTCGAAGTATCAAAGCGTCGAAGTAATGAATATTACAAAAAAGTAAAAGTCTTTTAAAGAGTTAATAAAACATTTAATAACTTAAATTAATCATGATTAAGTGTTAATTAATCACTTCACAATTTCGGGCTTCGATAGATTTCTCTTGTGCTACATCCAAAACTCTCGAACACCGAACCATCGAAGTACAAACCGCACTTTTAAAACAAATGAACTCCCGGAGCTCTAAAGCTCCAAAGTTCCGAAGCCCCGAAATACATATAACAGTTCGAATGACTATGGAATTCGACCTTCGGAGGATTTCTATCATACTTCATCCAAAATCCCCGAATATCGAACTTCTGAAATACTTAAGGCTAATACAACGTTTTAAAATATGATTAATTAAAACATAAAAGTGATTAATTAGAGATTAAATTCTCTGAGAATTCGGCTTTCGGGAAATTTATGCCCTGTCTCATTCAAAATATCTAAACGTCGAACCATCGAAGTATTAATGTCATTTATGATTGGATAAAGTTAAATATTTGAATAAATATTTTTAATTGCTAGGTAATAAATTCCATTAGATGTTTAATAACTTCTTTGTCGGTAAATTGACACGAATATTGCTAGACTTTATGAATAAACATTTCGAATTTCAAGTCATTTTACCATTTGCAATTAGAGGTTTTCCTTGCATTATAAAGCTTACATACTTATCTTGTTGCAGGAAGGATAATTTCATTTCCCAGAGGATTGTGGCACCACGCAAAGCTGGGAAGAAGCAAGATGCATCAGCTGATGATTCTAACCCAAACACGGATGTTCTATCACACACAACTCCGTGAATCATGGATACCATTAAATCTTGGAAGCATATTTATGATATCTTATAGCATGAGATTATTAACTATCCAGACGATTCTACCGAGGAAGACGACGAGTCCTTCTTAGCCAAGCTCAGATTGGTAGCACAGTCAGAATTTTACAAGATTGTTGCACGACCCAAGATTTTACCCTACGACGATATGATAAGTTGAGCTCTAGAGCACGTCAACATTCAAAACAGAAGCATTATCAGCCATTAGAAGACCTTCGTCGACTCTTTTCAACCGGATAACTTACAAGTAATGTATAAACTTTCTGCTACACCCAAATATACTTACAATGCAACATTTCTCCTGGAATTTGAAAGAAAAGAATGCATTCAATACAGCAGGAGTGGTCATGATATAATCAAGTCCTGGTGAGGACATCTGGACAAATTCAAGACCGACGCTCATGGTATATATTCCACGACGTCCTTAGATTCTCATACCTTATATATAGCCATGATGCTTTGTCATTTATTCAGGAAAAAGAACCATGCACATTTCTTAGTTGAGTGGGTGGCCATAATGAAGGAAGTAGCCAAGGGATATACCTTCAATTGGGCTAAATTATACTCCTATCTTGCCTAAAGAAATGCCTCCCTCAAGTTCATTTTTCAACAAGAAACGAAAAGCTATTGTAAAGAGAGAATCTCAACAAAAAGATGGAGTAGTCACTAAAAGGAAAAAAGCAGTGTATGATGGGAAAGACCAAGATGATCCTGAGTTTGCAAAGGAGGTTGTAGATTCACTGGGGGATTTTGCCACTGCCAACCAATGGTCAGTGGACAATCTGACCAAACAAATGCAACAAAAATCTCTCTTGGTGGAACAACTAAAGAATGAAATACACAATATAGAATAGATTGTCAAAAGCAGAATGAATCAATGTATAGAACAAATCAGGTTAAATTATCAACATTAGATGAAGCAGTTACAGGATAAACTCAAGCTGATTTACTAGAGTTCTCAAAACAGCAAAGGCATGATCACTCAGCGAGACATTTTGATAGAACATTTGCAGGCCAAATTGGCCCTAACAGAGAACAAAACTAGAGATCACTGCTTTCAAAGCAGAAGCATCTGAAATCAATGAAAGATGGAAGTTGTCTAGTAGGATCTATATCAAAAGGTGGATACTATTCAGAAATGTTATCAGGCAATAAATATTTCTCTAAAAAGTATTTATGTCAAACAAAAAGATGCATGTGTGGCTAGGTCCAAGTTTCAGGAATTTATCATATGGAGGCAAAAAGCCAATATCCCTGGTCTCGCCCATTTCTCACATTATGAACAAGTGAAGGGTGAAATGGCCTTGAAAGTTTGGGAGAAAAATCTGGAAGAAAGCAAGAAACTTGCCAGAGATGCAAAGGAGGCTTTTCTGGAGACATTATCTTCTATAAATAAAAAATTGATTGAATTTGAAGAAAATGATATCTCAGAGGCACTGGGGAAGATTGAAATAGAAATGAATAAGGAAAACTCCAGGAAAAATAAGGAAAATATTCAATATTAAATTCAACAGATGAATCAGATTGATTTGCTTAAGATTAATGAGTTGTTTGTGAAGCTAAATTTACAGTATCAAATTACAACCCAGGAAGCAAAGAAGATCCAAGAGAAGCTGCCACTAGTACAAAAGAATATGTTCACCTTTGAATTGAATGAGAAGATTGAGCCTTCAAGATTTGTGGTAGCCGTGATGGACATGTGTACCCAATTCAATGAATAGAGGAAAGTGAGTGCATCTGGGAGAAAATGAAGGGACATATGAAGCACCAACACATCAAATCAAAACTCAACAATATTTGCATTATGTTTTTCCGTTCAGATTGTATTTTATCTTTAGAGTAGATATTGCGGAAAGTCCAACTACTTTTAGTTGAGACAATTTTGTATAAATAGATAGATTTTAGATCTATTCAAGGCTGCTTCTAGCCTAATGTAAAAGAGAGAACCTTTTTGAATATTAATACAAGTGCAGATATGTCACACACCCACTACGACAACCTAGATTTTTCATCTTTTTCTTCGATGGACAGAATCCCCGAATTTCTATGGGGCCTAGCATAGACCATCTCCCTTCCCTTATCCTCCTCCAAGCAACCACAACCTGGCCTTAGCGCAAGCGCCTCTCGCAACTCGCGAGTTGGAGAGTCAAGGCTCTCGACTCCTTTTTCTCCAAACGCCGATACGCGAGATGCTATACGGGTATGGCTACCTCCTCACTAGCGCCCACTACATATAACTGTAGGCTAGGCTAAACACTAGCACTACTCGCAACTCGAGACTTCGCTAGTTGGAGTGTTGAGCCCTCGTGCTCCTCCTTTGCAAATCCACGAGATGTGAGAGGTCAACATTACGTGGACTCTGCCAAGTGACGCATACATGCCACTTGTCTCCTCCGATATACTTTGCTTACAAGTTGTATCATTGTCGCCCGTCGCACGAGACCTCGGCTCTCGGTGTTTCGTGACCTTAGCAATCAAGGTGCAACTTATTCATCCTGCAAAACCCCGAGCCATGATAAGTCAACAATGGGTTGACTCTTTCCCAGGTGACATGTGTCCACCACCTGTCACTCGCTCCCACCTTTATCTGAGCGCTTGTTGTTACACCACCTGTCAACCACGCAGTCCCCACCTAACGGATGTGCCACGTGTTCACACAAGCCCTCGGTGCTTGTCACTTCGCGACTTTTGTAGTCGAAAGGAAGTTCTTTCAATCTTTGAACCCCCGATACACGATACCACACGGAGGTTCTGATCCAACGGTTCTCCCGTGGCTTGGATCCAACGACCACGATCCTGTCGCGAGCTCACGAATCATGAGTTCGTGCAGTCCTACCCTTGGCCACCTAAGTCGCGAGTCAGTGAAATGTTACCCGACCGCCACGCATCCTATGTCGATGGACGGTTCCGAATACTTCAAGACTTTCAGGACGTTGTCGAGTCCACTCTCCTGCCTATGCAAAGGTTAAGATCGACGGTCAATAGAGCTCCCACAGATCCTTGGATCTATGGTCCTGGATCCCATCGCTACTTGCGAAGGATGAAAGGAGTGAGGTGTTAACGCCTGCGCTCCTCCTCTAGATCCATCGGTCTTGACAGATCTGGGGTATTTCTGAAAGGATTCCGACCGTTCATCTACCAAACGATGGGGTATTCTCTTTCGATAATTGGACTCACTATCCTTTCTGAGCTTGAATCACGAAATTCAACCTCTCGTAGATTCAAACTCCCACGACTCTGAGACCTTAGAGAGATACTCTTTCTTGCATAAGGTTTCCAGACCCGGATCGCATGAACCTTCAAACGGTTCTTGGGCAATCGTCCCTGATCTTAGTCGAGTCTCTGGGTAAAGGTTCGGTACGGTTCCAAGGTTTATGGGGTAATCCCTGGGGAAGAGTACTATCGAGGAGCCTTCCTAGAACATTACGAGAATCAAGCAAACAAGACGATTCTCGATGGAGCGAACTCATGCCCAAGACTTAATCATTTGTATAGAAACCAACTATGGCATGTAAGCATACACATGCATCCATTATTTCCAGTCTAAAACACCAGGAAGTCATTCCACACAGAAATCATTAAGGCATATAAACATGAGCATGTAATTCATTATATTCGATTCAAAATAGAAGACATAAAACACTTATCAGATTCACTAGGCGTGATGCAACTGCTGAGAGGGGTGCTCGTTTCCACCCAACCGTAGGCTCAGTGACTCCAAACGGATTTACCACTAGCCACCCCCGAGCTAGACCACGATGCTTTGAGATTCAATCTCCTACTTCCAGCTTAACGGAAGTCAAGGAAGAAGGTCACTCTCCTTCTCCTATGTTCAGAACTCCCTGTGTTTCCAGGGTTTTCTCCAGTTCTCTTCTGTGATCCCCTGTCGCGCGCGCTCTCTCTCCCCTACCACATTTCCTCTCTTTCCTTTTTCTCTGCAAGGTTGCGTGTGGCGTGAATTTTGTCGTTCGTGGTCAGGTCTGAGAGATGTTACGGATGGGCGGTTCACCCCCATACCCTCATTAACTCTTGAGGAGCCTCCCCACCTACCAATCTGAAGGAAAATCCATTCCAGGGTCAGAGAGGTTCTTTGGTCTTTGAGCAAGTAAAAACTAGTACGATACTGGCTCGGTGGAAGTTAATGCAACCATTCCAAGTCCCTTCCACCACCTCTCATTAGCCATCATGGTATCTTTTAGCACATCCCCCTCCTAGCAGTCATGCAACACATATTCATAACATAATTTACATTCATCGACCTTGTATACAAAGGTTCGTCAAATCAAATATTCACATCTTTGAGTTTGCCATAGTTCTTGGCCAATATAGTTATTTTTTATAGACTGGGGGAAACAGGGTGTTACAATTCTCTCCCCCTGAAATGAACATCGTCCTCGATGTTCTATCTATCAATATGGCGTGTATGTACAGAAGTAAACAAAATCGGATATGCTTGTTTCATGGCATCTTCCATTTCCCACGTAGCCTCATCTGGGCCAAAATGTTTCCACTGCACCTCGACCTGTGCAATGGTTCAGTTCCTGAGTGGGGTTTCCTTTCTATCCAGTATGCATTGAGGTTCTGGTAGGTATTCTCCCTCCAGTTCCACCTGGATCATAGACCAGTCAATTATATGATTAGAATCATGTACATATTTCTTCAATAATGAAACATGGAAAACATTATGTGCTTTGACTGTGGGAGGAAGTGCTAGCCTATAGGCTACAAGTCCCCCTCTATCTAGAACTTCAAAGGGTCCACACTACCGAGGTACCAACTTGGCACAAGCTCCCATCCTTAGGGAACTCTTCTTGGGCCTAACTCTAAGATATACGTGGTCTCCCATCTTAAATTCTCTGGGAGTTCTCTTTCGGTCGGCGTAACTTTTCTGTCTGTTCTGAGCAACCTTTAGATTTTGTTTTATCTGAGTCACTTGTTGTTCCATTTCTTTCAACATGTTGGGTCCAATAGTAACTCTATTCAGGGGATTACTCCAACTGACTGGAGTGTTGCACGGTCTACCATAGAGGACTTCGAAAGGGCTCATCTTCAGGGATTCTTGGTAGCCATTGTTGTGGGAAAATTCCACCAGTGGCAGGTAATCTTCCCACTTTTTGGGTTGATGCATTACATGCATCCTTAGCATGTCTTTTAATATTTGGTTCACTATTTCCGTCTGTCCATTGGTTTGGGGATGATAGGCTGTGCTAAACAGTAATTTGGTCTCCAGACCATCCATCAAGGATTTCCAAAAGTTGGAAGTAAATTTTTTGTCTCTGTCAGACACGATCTCTTTAGGCATACCATGTATTCTGAATATCTCCTTCATGAATACATTGGTGATGTCTATTGCCTTGCAAGTCGACTTGACGGGGATAAAATAAGCGGACTTGCTCAATTTATCCACCACTACCATGATGGCGTCATTCTGTTTGGTCGAGGTTGGTAATCCGATGATGAAATCCATGGAGATGGCTTCCCATTTCCATTCTGGGATTGGTAGAGGTTGTAATAATCCTGTTGGGTGTCGGTGTTCTACTTTAACCTGTTGGCATTCTATGCATTTGGCTAAGTACTCAGCTGTGTCTTTCTTCAATCCAGGCCAATAGAATTGTTTCCTGGTGGCTGTGATCATCTTTTGGTATCCTGGATGACCAGTATATGGTCTTTTATGTAGTTCATCCATTATGAACCTCTTCAAGTCATCACAATCTGGAATGTACAATCTATTTTTGTAAGTTAGCAGACCTCCATCTATCATCTGGTAGCCTTCATAATTTATCCCTGTGGGTTCTTGCTCCAGGTACGAGGTCACGGTCTGGAAGAATGTGTCTGTTTCTTGTGCGTTCTTAACTCTTTCCCTGACGTTGGTCTCACAGGTGCTCACCGCTGCCAGGTGAATCGTTTTCATACTTCTGTTAAGGGCATCAACCACCTTATTTTCCTTTCCTTTAACATGTTTGATTTCAAAATCAAATTCGCTAAGGAGGGCCATCCACCTACCTTGTCTGGCATTGAGCTTTGGTTGGTCAAACAGATATTGCAATCCACAATGGTCTGTCATAAGTAAAAATTTCCTTCCCAGGAGGTAATGCCTCCACATTTTTAAGGCGTGCACTATGGCGGCCAGTTCTAGATCATGGGTCACATAGTTGACTTCGTGCTCATTCAATTTCCGGGATTCATAGCAGACTACACTTCCTCCTTGCATAAGGACTCCTCCAAGCCCTTCCTTGCAGGCATCTGTGCACACGAGGAAGTTAGCTTCGGGATCGACGATCTTCAACACGGGTGCATGGGTCAGTAGATGTTTTAGGGATTGAAATATTTCTTCACATTCTTGTGTCCATGTGAATTTATCTCCCTTCTTCTAGAGGGCAGTGATTGGACAACCAATCTTGGAGAATCCTTTTATAAATCTCCTATAGTATTTTGCTAAACCCATAAAGGATCTGATATCTAAAACATCCTTTGGGGTAGGCCATTCCATGATAGACCTGATCTTGTCAGGGTCTACTGCTACTCCTTCTTCAGATATGACATGGCCCAAGTAGTGTATTTGCTTCTGGAAAAAGTCGCACTTGCTAAATTTGGCATAGAGCTGATGGTCTCTTAGCACTTGAAGCACAAGTCTAAGATGTTCCTCATGTTCCTCTCTATTCTTGGAGTAAATTAATATATCGTCGATAAAAACCAGTACAAATTTGTCTAGAAATTTGCTGAGCACATTGTTCATCAAGCACATAAAAGTGGCAGGGGCATTGGTTAATCCAAATGGTACTACCACAAACTCATAGTGACCATATCTCGTCCTGAAGGCATTTTTGTGGATGTCTTCACCCTTGATTCGGACTTGATGGTATCCATATCTCAAGTCGATCTTTGAGAAGATGGAAGCACCTCCCAATTGATCAAACAGGTCATTGATCCTGGGTAAGGGGTACTTGTTCTTTATGGTTACCTTCTTGAGTTGTCTATAATCTATGCACATTAGGAGGGTACCATCTTTCTTTTTCACAAACAGGACTTCTTCTCCCCATGGAGACATGTTGGGTCGGATATAGCCTTTGTCCATCATTTATTTTAGTTGTAATTTAAGCTCAACTAGCTCGGGTGTGCTTATCCTGTAGGGTGTCCTAGACACTGGCACCGCTCCTAGTGCAAGTTCTATCGAGAAGTCAATGTGCCTTCTCAGAGGTAGACCCGGTACCTCTTCTGGAAATACATATCTATATTCTCTTAGTGTGGGGTGGTCTTTGAGGCTTGGTTTGTCATCTTCAATTGATTCCAACACCTGTATCGCATATAGTGGACATCCCTTTCTACAATACTTTCTCATTTGAAGGGCTTATATTCATCTCACAGAGACAGGTTTTTGGATCCCTTGAAGGGTTATCCTTCTTCCTTCTTCACCTACAAATTCTAAGGTTTTATGGTAATAGTCAAGTCTGGCTTTATATGTGGCTAGCCAATCCATACCAATCAACAGGTCATATGATCCTAGGGGTAGTATGTTAAGGGTTGCTTGGGTAGGGAATTCACCCATAGTGAATTGGCAAGATGGTATGACCTCCATTACTTTTCTTTTGGTGCCAGTGGCTAACTGTACCAACCATGGCTTGGCGTGTTTATGCGGTTGTAATTTACACTTATCAACAGCCTTAGGAGCTATATAACTCAAATTTGAACTAGGGTCAATTAGAATAGACACTAGATGGTTGGTGATCATACCTTCCATCTCCACCACTGAAGCTTGGTGGTTAGCTTGTTTATTATCCATGGTTGCATAAATTTGCGGCACACTCCTGGCCACATCATTGACGGTGGTAGCTTCTTGAACGTTGTAAATTCTTCGATTGTTCTGTTGTCGGTGCAGGTAGTCCCTTAGTAGATGTTCTTCTCCACAACCCCAACATTTCAAGGGTTCTCTCTTTGGGTTATCAATCTTTCCTGGGGTAGATCCAGAAGGTTTATTTCCACTCTGGGAGGGGAAATTTTGTTGATGTACACTTTGGGTTGGGAAGCTCATCCTTGAGTCCTTTTTATAGTTTTTAAATCTTGGGGATTTAAACCCCTTTTTCTGGAATCCCAAACTATTCTTATGCTTCCATCTTTCACGAGGTTTTGTCCTATGCCCAAGTTGTTCATAACAATATCTTGCCTTTCGGATAGTGTCTTCTAGGGTCTTTGGCTCGTCAAACTCAATCCTGTCCTGATATTCCTTAGGTAGTCCACTGATGAATCGTTGCACCTTTTCCTTTTCTGCTTTTATATAGGGTACGTACCTCATCAACTCAAGGAATCTGCTGACATATTCCTCTATGGTGCGTTTCCCCAGCTTGAGTTCATAGAACTCTTTAGTCTTTTCGTCAAAATAATTTTTCGACAGATACTTCTTCCTGAAGTATTTCTCAAACCGTTCCCAAGATAGGTCCTCTTTGTGAATCCCTTTTACATTCTTAAGGTCTTCCCACCAAATGGAAGCCTTTCCATTCAAGTTAAAAGTGGCTACTCGGGCCTTCAAGTTTTATGAGAAGTCATGGACTCTAAAATACTTCTTTAGTCCAAGCAGTCAGGCCTCTGCTTCCTCCCCCTTCTTTATTTCACCGTCGAAAAAGGGTGGTTTGGCCTTCTTGAATTCTTCGAGATTATGACTTTTGGAATGCTTTCGCTTCTTCTCTTTTCTTCGGGAATAAGAACTAGTTCTGCTACTAGAAGATTTCTCCGAGTCGCCAGTTTCCTTTCCAGAGGAATCGTCCGACGCTTGTCCCTTATCTTTGGGGTGGACCTTTCTCGAGGTGCTCTTCCTAGTGTGGCCACTTAAAAGGCCATGTTTCCGCATCTCAGGTGGACTTCGACTTTTATTTGTATGTCGTTGGTCTGCGTGACTGGTGTCAGGTCCATGCTGCAATTGTCTTTGTATCTTGGATAAAATCTGCAGCAAGACTGCATTAATTTCCATTTGCTTATCTTGCTCTTTTATCAACCTCTCGTTGTCGGCCTTGCATCTCTGTAGTTAGACCATGAGGCTCCTCACAGTCTCAGCTAGATCTGGAGGGGTCTCTATCGCTCTCCTTTCATCAGACTCTTCATCTCTATTGTGTGAGCCATCCCCCACTTCGTGGTGCATCACCATTCTATGCGTCTGCAGTTTCCCGCAGTTGATCGTCTGCTTGTGTTAAGGAAAAACACTTGTTGTTAGTCAATATTTATATTCATTTATAACCAACGCATAATTCATATTTTTCAAATGCATACACACAATAGGAATTTTCATTCTTAACTTTGACTTTTGATAAAGGGGGTTAAGGTAGAGGGTTACTCCTTTTAAGAGTACTTCAAATGGAGTTTCTGCGCAACTTGTTCATGAGCCATAGCAGACCAAGTGTTGTAACCATGCTCTGATACCAATTTGTCACACACCCACTATGGCAACCTAGATTTTTCATCTTTTTCTTCGAGGGATAGAATCCTCGAATTTCTATGGGGCCTAGCGCAGACCATCTCCCTTCCCTTATCCTCCTCCAGGCGACCACAACCTGGCCCTAGCGCAAGCGCCTCTCGCAACTCGCGAGTTGGAGAGTCAAGGCTCTTGACTCCTTTTTCTCCAAACGTCGATACTCGAGATGCGATACGGGTATGGCTCCCTCCTCACTAGTGCCCACTACATATAACCGTAGGCTATGCTAAACACTAGCACTACTCGCAACTCACGACTTCGCTAGTTGGAGTGTTGAGCTCTCGTGCTCCTCCTTTGCGAATCCTCGAGACGCAAGATGTCAACATTACATGGACTCTGCCAAGTGACGCATACACGCCACTTGTATCTGTTAAGGTCCTAACCCGCACATAGGTAGATCAATGTATTCGGATGTAATAAAGGTCAATATTAATAAGACCTTTCAATAAAATAGAATAAGGCGGATGTAAGAAGACCTAATAGAAGCTTCCGCTTCTAGAA
>ML792575.1:175845-200094 GCA_009831015.1 Picea engelmannii
CAAAGCATATTGATGTTCAATATCACTTTGTGAGAGACATGGTTGAATAAAATAAAGTGTTGTTGATGAAGGTGGACACTTTGAAGAATGTTGTAGATTCATTAACAAAAAATTGTGAGCACTGAGAAGTTCTCTTGGTGTAGAGGATTTGTGGGAAATTATTCCCTATATTGTGGACTATGCAATGCCCTCCCCCCTAAAAAATGGAAATTTTTGCGTCTATTTTTTGGCCTTTTTTTCATCATATGGTTTTCGTCGATGGTTTTCTAATTTTTGTTAAGGAATTAGGGTTGTTTACTAATCCAGGCCAATGGATTAGGGGTTTGTATGTCATAAGATCAAATATATATTGTATTGTAAACAATGAAAAGATACAATGAATAGAAGATTAGAGGTGCGACTCTAAACAGGTTGTCGGTTTTCCTGATTTGGGTTTCTAGGGTAAAAATATTTGTGTAATGTGTGTGTGTGTGTGTGCCATTGTGTCTTTTTTGTTTTTATTAAGAATTCATTTGTAGTAATTTATTGTACAAGGTTAAAATCTACATGGGTTTCCTATCATAAATGGAAGGAGCTAGCTCCTCCTCCCCACCTAAAGGTTGAATCCCTGAGCTGGAAGCCTCTGAATGTTATTCTCTCTTCAGAGCCTCTTGCTCTTTGTCCTTTTCCACTGGTGGTAACTCATGAGACTTCCTAGATTCCAAGTTCTCCTCAAATTTAGCATATTTTTTAACAATTGTCTTCCTCTACGCTAGTATGAAGATCCTATAATCCTGTAATGTTTCGTTGTACCCTATGAATGTGTCCTTCCCTCCTGAAGGCTCAATATTTTTCATCTTCTCCACAGGCACATGGATGTATACTGAACAATAAAGATCTTGAAATTTCCTATATATGGTTTCACTCATGTGAATGCTTCCTCATTATTCTTATCCCCAAATATCCTATGAGGACTCTTGTTTTGCACATATACTATCATGTTACATGCCTTTTCCCAAAGGAACATAGGTAGATGATGATCATGTACCATAGCCCTAGAAGAACCGATGATGGATCAATTATTTGTCTATGCAACCCCATTCTTCTAAGGGTTGTATGAGATTGTCAACTCCCTCTTGATCCTTGCCTCCTTGCAGAAATCCTTGAAGTCATTGGAGGTGTACTCTCCCCCATTATCTGACATCAATACCTTGATCCTCTTTCCTATATGGTTCTCCACTCGGTCCTTGAACTCTCAGAACCGATTGAATACTTCATCATTAATCTTAATAAATAAGATCCATGGTGTCCTAGAAAAGTCATCAATGGATGCCACGTAGTATAGTGCTCCCTGCATTGATGCCTTTGGCATCGATCCATTCACATATGAATGTATAAGATCCAATATCCCCTTGGACCTACTCTCACTTCTCAGAAAAGTAACATTGGAATTATTTCCAAGTGCACACCCTTTGCACGCGCCCTACTGCTCGACATTGAAATTTGGAATACTAGTGACAATCTCCCTCAGAATCAACAACGCCCTATAGTGAAAGTGTCCCATCCTTCTGTGTCATAACTTGCAAAAGTTGTCACTGTCATGTACCAAGGTTGTTTGAACAGGATTTCCCTTCAACTTGTATAACTTTTCCTCTCTAACCCCAATGCTCACTATCATGTCTGGGCTAGCTCCCTCTAGACATATGAGTACTTTCCCTTTCTTGAATGTGATGGAAAAGCACATTTCCTCCATAACTGAGAATGTGAGAAAATTATTCTTCAGTCTAGGTACATATAGCATGTATGTGGCCTCAAACAAATCCCCTGACTCAAGATGGAACAATATTGTTCCCTCTCCCTTTACTGCATACTTGGCATCATCACCAAGCTCCACATAGATCCCTGAAACCTTATCCGTTAGACTGTTTAATAGATCATGTGCCTTTTTCATATGACATGATGCACCATTGTCCATGTACCATGCACTCCTTATGACTGTGTTGGTATAAAGGTAGGAGACTAGTGTGAATTCTTCAAACTCCGCTTCCAACTCATCCACTTGAGTTTTTGTTGATGCTGCTACCTGCTATGATTTACTCTTACCTTTATTCTCTATACATTGAGATGCATAATGAACACTCTTGTGGCACACAAAATACTTGATCTTACTCAATTATTTATTCTTGCTCGATTATGAGGTTTCTCCCTTGTTATAGCTATATTTTCCACCCTAGGGGCACATAGAGAACCCATCTGAAATGTCAAGATTGAAACACATATTTTTCCTTTGCAATTGACCAATTTTGAGGGGTGTCATTGGTAGCCTCTTTGAAAACTCATGACTAGCTTCTAGATGAGCTACTTATGACCCACAACATCGTCGAAAAACCAGTTTTTGACATGCTTGAGGACATAGGCGATGGGATGAGTTGTGATCTCACTAAGATACCTCGTAAACTCAGTCAAATTTTGAGTTCTTCATGAGATAAGCATGAGTTGAGACACCTAGAAGACTCATCCAAAACCTTTTTCTATGATCTATATAGAGAGGTTTAGCCAAGGAAAGAAGAAGGAAGAATTGGGAGCAAGTTTATGTCGCTGAAATTTTAGAAGAGTGAGAGCAAAAGGAAGAATGAAAGAAAGGAGCCAAAGAGGACTACAACATAAGAATTAAAAGGGGATTTTGATGAACGGTTTCATGTTAAAACGGTGTCATGTTAAAGCGGTGTAAACATATTCATGAAAAGTCTTCAAAATACATGTTTTAAAAAGTTCTTCTTTAAAAGATGTTGGAGTCTATATGGGCGTAGTAGGAAAGACTTCAAGCTTACGTGGAGGGGAGGACCCATAGCCCATGCTACCCCTCCACTTTGTCCCCTTTCCCAAAATATTTATATCCCAAAAGCTCATGACCTCTAACATATTGGCATAACCAAAGCACGCAACTATTAAGACTAAACTCGTTGAAACCATGGAAAATTTAACAAGAAGTGTGTCGTTGTTCATTGGAACCAATGAGATAAAAATTGTCGAAGCCATCAGAGGATATGAAAGTTATGTTGTTGAATCCATCAGAAAACTTAAGAGGAACTTCTCCAAAGCTCATCGGAGGTGATGAAAGAAACTTATCTGAAATTCATCGGAGGCAATGAAAGGAACAACTTTGAAACTCATCGAAGGCGATGAAAGGAAGACCTCTAAAACTCATCGAAGAAATTAATTTGAATTTACCTGAAGTCATCGACAAGGTTTATAAAATACTATATGATGGGCATGAGTTTATTGCTTAGTCTCCGATCAACCCCATTATATCCAAGCTACCAAGCATATACGGTTTAATATTCTGAAGAATAAAAAGGGTCAAATCAGAGCGACAATGTTAAGTGAGATCGTCTCCTTAGTAATCTTCAATATCACTGCAAGAGACCCATTTGGCACTAGATTGTCATCCAAAATGCAACGTAGTTTAATGTTATACACCACAGATGCTACAACTATATCGAGCCAAGGTTTAAACTTTATAGGTTTATGTTGGAAGTATTCTACACAGTTCCTCATTGATCCTTGATCTGTGGACTAACTTCAAGGAATGGTTATAAATGAGTAGTAGGAGTAATTGAGTTTATCCTTCTCAAGATAGGAAGAGATTGGGGGTTGAACACAAAAGAAGTTCAGACTTTCAAGGACAAAGGGATGTTGACTCAATATGAGGAGAAATTTCTCCATAGTGTCTTTGCTCTCAATGATGAATTCTTTAAGGCTTGTATATGGCTCAATTTATGGCCTTGAAATGGACTTGAACGATCAATTCAGAGCGTTTCCAGTATATGGAAGGTCAAGGATCATAGATATTGTGACATGGTGTGCAAATCCGACATATTTTTTAATTTTTGAGTACAAAACCTGATGTACGCAGGTTGTAATGAAGCAACTTGCATATACGTGAGTTGTATAACTATGGCCTGCGTATATATACAAAAAATTTAATTTATGACTCTGGAATGAGAAAAATGGGGAAATTGAGTCTGCATAGGAAAAGGGAATGCCATCAAAACAAGATGCATGGTGTGTGGAAAATTTCTATAACAAATCCACACCAAAATTGAAAAAAAAAAATCAATATCTCTAGCACCAAAGCCTACCCTTTCAATTTGTATTAATTCTCTAGGAAAAATTCAAGATGCTTATGTGGGAATTGAAAGCCAAGAAAGATCGAGTATTCGTTTGAATGTGAACGATTGTCATAGGAACTCAGGAAAATGTTGTAAAAGCTCTTGCGAGTCCACAAAAGAAAACATATATGACCCAACGATCAGATCGAAGTACTTAATATTAACTCCAACGCACAGATCAGAATACTTAACATTAACCCTAGCTCTTACATCAGAACACTTAATGTAAACTCCAGTGATGAGAGCGGAGAAATTGTGGTCATGAATTCCAACAATGTCCTTGAGATCGTTGATCCTTTCAACGGAAGAGAATCACCCATCACCTATGACGTAGAGCTTATCGATAAGAGTTTTGGAACTGATGTTGTTCATATTACTCCAACCCATACTACAAATTATTTACTTGAAGGAAAATACCACGATTTGGGGCTCGTTATATATACTCGGAAATGAAAGTATGATCAGTAGCTATGTGTGAGGGAATTTGAATGATTGAAGAATTTTAATGCTCGGGTTATCGTGATTAAAGTTCTGGAAAGCATGTGATGTCACAAAAGCACTAAGAACGATAAGAAAAACTTTCATCATTTGGATATCTAGTAGGGATTCGATTATCAACTTCAATGTAATAAGACTCTGGAAGGATATCCATTTTTCTACACTCATCGACCGACATACCAGGAACTGTAGTGGCACACCCCAGGCAGTTAATATTACAAGCACGTTGGGACCTATGAGAAAACATCGTCGGTGCTACCGGAGCTGTTGTGAATTCTAGTCCCAATACTGATCAGAGCAGTTACTAGAAACTTCTCATGTACACAGCGAAGAAATATCCCTCACAAAATACTATGGAACAGGGGCATGAACCCTATCTAGACTGCATTCTTTATTCGAACCATAACTTCTCACTTGGGTGTCCATTTTACACGTTCGTCATACTGTTGGAAAGATCCTTCCAAGATCTATAACTTCACAGCTATGTGATCTGATAAATTCCTCATTGAATTTCTTCATTTTCCAAGGTTCATACCCGGCACCTCATCGACATCCCCTAGAGGATACAACACCTCAACCGCGAGTAGAGAGACCAACAATATGATTCAGGGAAGTTTACACAAAATCTGAATTACTTAGTGTTTAACTTTATCGGATGAAATGCTTGAATTTAATAGTTTATTTTGAGATTAATTTGAGATCACTCATTTGTTGTAGGTTAAAGGGTGCTAGATAACCAATGCTAAGAAGAGGTCGTGCTCAATGTCCCCGTAATGTGATCTACAACCAAGGACGACAAAGAAGCAATAACAATAGCTACCACGGTGATGGAAAAGTAGCAAGGAAAACCTAATGCAAATGGATGAAGTGGAAATATCAACCCCGGGATGATTGATTATCAAACGTCGATAACAAATATGTTCTCATGTCGAGACTAGTCTTCACGGTGTGCAGGGTATGTATGGCCGAAATCTATGATGGCCCACCAACGCTAGAAGACAAATTCAACATATAATTGTTGTCTTTGTTTCTCATCATCACAAAGCGAATAAAGACAAAGGGTGGTAAACGAAAGGTAGGCGAAAGGTCAAGATTCATATTGAGCCTCAATAAATACTAGAATCCTACCCAAAGAAAGGGATTTTTGGCCCTTCAAACATTTTAAATTTTTTAACTATTTTGTGAAGACAATGTCAATTAAAGTGAGGATTTTTCCATGGAGCTTGGTTGTATTATTGTTGAAGCTACTAATACTAAGAATCCCTCAGAGCCAAATTTTGATAGAGAGAACAACTTGTGTGCATTGTTGTTTGTTGTGAACTACTTCTAGGGAAATGTTTGTTGTTCACATAGGTTGTAAGAGAATGATTGATTATAGACTTTCCTTATGCAATTAATGTCTTTCTTGCAGTTTTATTATTATTTCTCATATTTTATATCCTGAGCATATAAGTTGTCAATGTATGTGATATAGTGATTTAGACTGTTCTAGTTATATATCCATGTGCATGTGTTATCTAAATTTATTGCTTTATTACAACTATATGGGTGAAGCTATTGGTAGAGTAAGTTTCATATTGTTTCTCATTTGGTTACGAATAATCTGCTCCTGGCTAGGATAGGATAGGTTTAGATTAGATTAGATTTCATTCATGCATTTACATAGTCTTCATCTACATCTTCCATTTTCATAACCATTTATCATTCATCTTCATCGGTGGACCAGGTCGCAACCGGTAAAACCAAACCATAAATGGTTGTCGAGCTAGAATTTGGATGAGTTCCCTATTCCAAATGGTGGGAGTTCTAATTGGGACTTCTTACCAGGGGTAACCCCTATCGTTGACAAAGGGAGATTCTCGACCATCAACAATTTGATAATATGAAAGGAGAGAGGCTTGATGTGCTTGTCCATATTCTAAAGGCATGCCATATAGGGTGAATGGATCACTTGTTCAACTTAAATTTTCTATCCTATGATATGGAAACAACATAATGTTTTAGAGCACCATCCTTGGGTGGATAGGCCAAGTCATCATTTCAGAACCTCTTTTTCCCTATTCAAATCTCACCACAACAATATGGGAGTTTTATTGGCCCTCGAACAAAGGTAATTTCTTAATGCAATGACTTTTATTGTGTGGCATAGAAATTTCAATTCATTTTAGTGACTACAATGTTGTGTGTTGAATCCTAACAATGTGATGAAATGCCTATTGTACGTGAAATTTTATTCACTTTAACAAGTAGAGGATTTTTCAACATGTTGATAGCCATTGGAATGTTGTGTGCTAATAGAGTTAGGAAATTCATATTATAACTAAGATGAATATACATGTCATTTTGAGTAGATATTATATTATTTTGAATTGAATTTATCTCCAAAAAGGAGTAGTTATGTGATAGGTTTGATTATTGTGGAGTTCATGTAATGATATTATCTTGGATTAATATAAAAATTGAATGGTTTGTTCCTTAATGTTCTGGGTAAATTGATAAGATGTTTATTTTTGTAACATGTAATTCCTTGGATGCTGACATAAATTTTTCTTGCTAAGAGGAAAATGTAGTGGTACATCAATCTCCATCAAATTATTAGAACCATTAGTGTGTTAAGAATCAAGCTATGTGACTAAAAATATCATTTGGAAGAACCTCAAGGCATAGTTAACAACAAGTGATTCAACAAAATTAGAAATTGACAGCTGCACAACCTAGCCTTGAATTATCTCTACTTCTATGTTAGAGGTCATAGGTATGTCTGGATAAATCACAATTTGCTAGTGCTGGAAACCCTATCTATAATTGAGACAAGGTTAGGCATGATTCCAAGTGACAACAAAATGAGTAAATTTTGTGTAGTTATGTAGGATCCAATTGAAGGTTTCAGGACGAATACAGCATGCATGACCAATTCAGAGAAGTGACCCTGGTAAGTACCACCTAGTTAATTCACAGAAGTAACCTTTTCAAGCACAAATTAGTTGATCCACTTAGAGCTAGAAACCATGCCATCTATGTCAAAATGAAGATGCAATGGTTGTGCAAACCAACACATACTATCATTGAAACAAATCAAATATTGTTTCTTTTCTACCAACTTGTAGTGTTTCCCTAGGGTCACCTACAATCATATTTTTTAGAAGTTGATGTGCATAATACAACCTATGTAACTAGACAATTTTCACCCAATGTCCTAAGCAAAATATTCAAATGGAAGATGATGTGGAAATTATCATAACTATTACATGACCCTTCTACTATTCAGGAATGGAGCCACCAAAGAGACCAAAGTTTGTGATGTGTGATCTGATATCTTCTCCAGAGCCACTGAAATGGAAGTGAATTGAGATAAGTCATCCATTTGATACCGCCTAGTATCACAACAGCACAAGAACATGATTTCAAAGTTTTTCCCCTTCTCCTTGGCCCCTTTTGAGGAAGAACTTAGCTATCAGGGTTTCTAGTTGAAGCCCTCAAAGATATAGAGTCAAGGACTATCTGTAACATGTGGTGTGTAGGCATAATCAAGAAGAAGGTCAATTGTTGGGTACATAGGTGGATTTTTATGGTTGGTAGGTTGGTACTCATGAAAAGTGTTCGCTCATCCATCCTTATTTTTTGTCTCTCACTAGCATGAATCCCCAATTAGAGTATAAATAGAATTAGGAAACATTGGTTCACTTATCATTGGAAGGGAAACAAGGAGCAAGGGGTAATTTCACCGATTAACTTGGAGTTCCTATCAGAAAAATCCCAAGGAACAAGGTGGTTTTGGTATAAAGCACATAACACCTTTCTCAAAGACCTTGGCTGGAAAGGGGGATTCAAAACTCACCATTGAGAGAGATATCTAACAAGAAATATTGAACAAGAAATTCATAAACCCAACACAGATGGAGGAATGGATCAAAATTCCTAACAAATCACAAAAATGAGGGTTGGAAACTCATCTTCAAGAGAGGTATTTCACAGGAATATTGATCAAGAAATACATAAACCAAATGCATCTAGATGAATGGATCAAAATTCCTAACAAATCACAAAAAAGACGACGGGAAACTCATCATCAAGAGAGGTCTATGGCAGGAAATATTGATCAAGAAATATATAAATCTAATGCATTTGGAGGTATGGATCAGAATGGCTACCGAATTACATAAAGGGGGCTCTTCATTTTGGAAAACCTTAATAGAGTCTTTTGTTGTGATTGGAAGATACCTATTTGGTGTGTGGGAGATGGCACAAAGGTTTGTTTAGGAAGGGAGCAGTGGCTTAGGAAGGAGTGGGAATTTTGTATACCAAGGGAGCTCAAATCTTAACTACTTTTTCAAAACTACCATATCTTAGCATATGTGGCTTTATTGTCAACCCACTTATCAATGGAGCAACATTGGATGTGAAATGAAGCTATGGATCTTTGATGGGGGGTGACTATTGATTGGAAGATTTTCACTGACCAACTAATCAGGGTTGGAATCAGGCTTGTGGGGGAGAAGGATACACTTCGATGGAGTGTCCATCCCATATGGGGTGCATACGTAGTGAACTTGGGTTATCGCTCATTATGATCCATTATGCAAACCATCATAAGCCTTATTGGGTTTTTATTTGGAATTTGGGGGCACCGCCAAAGGTGATACTCTTCTTGTGGTTAGCACTCAACAACAAAATATTGACATGTGATACATTGTAGTGCAAAGGATAGGAGGGTCAGAACTGTTGTCCATAGTGTTGGCGACGGAAGTCACTCCTGGATTGCAGCAGGAGAAGAGCCCGACGCCCATCAGTTTATGTCACGATTTGTTTATAAAAAGGGGTGATCGAATGGAAGTTAACTCAAAACAATGTTGTTCTAACTCTGAAACTAGGCCAGGCATGCATGGGCAAGTGAGGTCTTAGATAAACTTCAGACGGTGAGTTGTAGTAAGGGTGAGTAGGGGGAAGACTTGTATAAGATAACTACAAAGGTCTGTCGTAAACATCAGGTTTCTAACAGACTGTAGGAGAAAACATCTAAACGCAAGATCTTCTTACATTCAAACACATAAAACCGGGGAATACAACAATGCGACTATAAATCCTTTATCGTAACATAATTGCAATAATTCATGTGAATCAATCAATCATGAACTCCCTCAGTATGAGATGAAAACTAGATGGGGTAGGAAAATTGTCTGTCATTAAACAAGAAATCTTACATACAGATGCATAACCAGAGAACTAGAGTGTCTGTTAAAACTTTACAATCGAGAGCCTCGCTCTACCATCGATACCTTGAAAAATATGAAAACTAAATATATATACTCCTAAACATTTTCCCAACAGAGGCCTACTAGACTCTCGGGATGAGGAGTCTCTTCAATCAAATCTGGTCTGCACTCCTCTGTCATACGCCACCTTAATTCTGCATGGCTCGCGCTAGGGGGGTAGTTGAGCCCTTAAATGCTGAATTAGCATGCGCAGGCTTCCCTAGTGAGTCGAGGACTCGGCATGGCTTCCGTGGAAAGAACCAGTACAGAGGACCATCTCAGGTAGACTTTCAGTCGGGACATCCATACCTTGCAATTAATGAGTGAGGCCAGGTTTCAACCACCCTCTCTCTTCTTCATTCGTTCCAAGCAGGTATCGGGATTTAGATATCGGGATTTAGATCACATCGAACCGACATCTGGAGAACACGGTGCCCCCCTTCTGAAACTCAACTCGGTGCTTTTGGCCCCCTTTGTACAACCCTTTCTACTCCCTCAAGTGACGATGGGATAAATGTCGAGCGGGCCTAACGGTCGCCATGCGTCCCCCACTAATCTGATGGTCCTGAACTAATTCGATAATACTGTGGGCCTGAGTCCGAGACGTCTTCGATGCTTCGCGCTTCGGGGATATGAAAGAGCTGCTCCTTGTGCTTCGAAAACGCGATGGGCAAAAAGGTGAAGAACCTAATCGCACACCATGTGTTCCTCCAAAATGAACAGCTAAGATCGCTCTCGGCGCTTTGGGACCCATCTTGCCAAATGATAAATGTTAGTGCCCCTCCTCCAGGCCTACTCCTTTGTGACCAGGCGCCAAAACCATGGGCCTGATTTTGGGTGCTTTCGGCCCTTCGGGGTTCGATATTTCGAAATGTGAAATGACAAGGAGCGCTTACCCCTCGAACTCTCGAATGCCGACATTGCAAGGATGTGCGCCACGTTTCCTTAAGATGAATGGTCGAGGTAGCATTTGTTATTTAAAAGGGGGTTGCCTTCATTCCTAGGCTCGCTTGATGTGACCTGGCGCTAGGACCGTGGGCTAGGCTCCAAAGGTGCCCTCAGCATTTCGTCGATCGACAATTTCAGTTGTAATGAATGGGAGGTCCCCTGTCTCCCGAAACACTGATCTCCGCAATGCTGACTGGCTGCCACCTGTCCCAACTGGATCGGACGACCCAGATCTGTCTTGAACTATGGGTGCTACCTTTTGTGCTAAATCTCGGGCAACTTGGTAGCCCCGAAATCCCGGTGACCGTCGATCAGCTATATAGATGGATCTCGGCTGCTGACAACAAAACTTCGCCCGCTTGCTTGACTTGTGACCGGAAAAGAGATTCTTCCGTGTTGCACTTGGGCGCTTCCCGTGCAACCTGTAGACCTGGGTACTTTTGTGCCCAAGACAAAAATTGTTGCTAACATTAGGCTCCATGGGGGATAGAGTCGTCCCTGTGATGCTCTAATAACTCATTCTGCAGCTTCAGTACCTTGCTATTGGGCTATGGAGTGATTTACTAAGCCAAAAATATGCAAAAAGAAAATGAACAAAGAACCAAAGGACAATATTTACAAACAAAGGAGCCGTCTAAGGCTCAAACAAAACATTTCTTCAGAAAATGCCCATTTACTGGGCTGTTGAAAACCTCTTCCCCCTCCAGATCTTGCAACCTACACGTGTTGTTTGAGAAAACCTCAGAGATTTTGAAGGGGCTGATCCAGAGAGCATCAAACTTGTTTTGTTTGCCCTTATCCTGTCTGGGTGCATCCCACTTAAGTACCAAATCCTCGATCTCGAACTCCTTCTTCCTGACCTTCCTGTCAAAAGCCTGTTTGACCCTTTGCTGATGACTATGAGTTGCGTCCCTTACATGTTCCCTGATCTGTCGTGCTTCCATTATCTGATGAATCCTTCTGATCATATGATCCGACTCTCCTTCATAATCTTGAAAGAACTTCGCCACAGGTAAGGCGAGCTAAGTGGGAAAAACCGCCTCTGCTCCGTAAACCAGCTAAAAAGGAAAGGTGCCCAGGGATTTCTTCGTTGTCACTCGATCAGCCCATAGAGAAAATTTCAACTTTGAATCTTAGGCCCTTTTGTTGTCCTCCAATAGTCTTTTGATGATCCTTATCGGGCTTTTGTTGGAGGACTCTACTAAACCATTTCCCTGGGGATAGTAAGGGGTGGAGTGAATTAGCGAGATCTGGAACTGCTCATAGAACTTAATTAGAGGCTCAGATTTGAAAGAAGCAGCATTATCAATGGCGATCCTCCTGGGGCAGCCAAATCTGGCTATGATATCCTCCAGGAAGCTAATAATTACTTTATGTGATGCACTTCTGGTGGGGGCAGCTTCTATCCACTTAGTGAAATAATTTGTTGCCGTCAGGATCCATCTGTGTTGGCCACTTGAGGGAGGATGGATTTCCCCTATGAAGTCTAGCCCCCACTGGTGAAAAGGTGTTGAAGCCACTACAGGCTTCAGTGGTAGTGGTCTAAGATGCTACTTTCTTGAGAACTTTTGGCATTTGATGCAGGCCCTAATCTCTCTGCTAACATCAACGAATAAAGTGGGCTAGTAATACCCATCCCTGAGGATTTTGTAAGTTGTGGTCTTCCAGAAATGATGCCCCCCACAAAGGCCTCTATGGAAATCAAACATAACTTTCTGGGCTTCTGGTGGGTTGAAACATCTCAGCAGCACCCCTAGAGGGTCTCTCCAGTACAAAACTTGCCCAATGAGGCAATATCTGACCGCCTTGAGCTTTAAATCTCTTGCCTTACTTTTACCCATTCCATCTGAGGGATTCAACTCCTGCAGAAAGTACAAAATGTCACGATACCAGGCACATCCTGTCGGTGATAAGCCGTCTAGAGAGCGTTGGTTGGGCAACTCAGCTTGCTGAGTTCCTGAGCAAGTATTGATGAAACTAACCCCCAAGGCTTCGCAATTGGATTCAGCCAGTAGCTTGACTAAACCTTGCCCCTTAACCAACTTGGTGGGCTTTATCTTTAAGTCAAATTCCAGGATTCTAGCAATCCATCTGCTTCTTCTCCCATCTATATTGGGCTGTACAAGGATGTCCTTCACAGAAGCCGAAGGAACGTATGCAGTTACCTTTGAGTGCAAGACATAGACTCTGAAAGCTTTGAGAGCTTTCACTAAGGCATAATCTTGTTTCTCCATGGTTTCATACCTGATCTCTGCATCTCTTAATGCCTTTCTAAAGAAGGCAATGGGTTGTTCTCACCCTTCCTCATTTTTCTACAATAACACCGTTGCTACCGTATCGAAAGAAGAAAAATAAAAAACTAGGAAGGGTTTGGAATAATCAGGACTAATCAGCACAGGTGCCTTAGTTAGTGCCCTTTTTATTTGGACAAAAGATTCCCTAGGTTCAGCGGTCCATTTCACTTCGTTTCCCTTCCTGAGCATGGTTGTGATGTGTTTCACCAGTTCAGCAAAATTTGAGATGAATTTCCTCAGAAAGTTAATCTTTCCTAAAAATGCCTGGACTTCTTTTTTAGACTTGGGAAGTGACAGGGTTTGAATTGACTCCACTCTGTTGGGATCAATTCTCACTCCTTCCGCTGATACTATATGGCCTAACAGCTTGCCCTCCTTCGTAGAAAACAAGGATTTCTTGGGATTTAGGGAAAGACCAAACCTCCAACACTTCGAGAAAACTTTCCTTAAGTGATGGAAGTGCTCTTTATTAGACCTGGAGAAGACTGTGATGTCATCTAGGTAGATCACTACAAACTGATCTTTCTCCCCGATGAAGGCTATATCCATGGCTCGCTGAAATGTTGCTCCTGCATTCATTAGTCCAAATGGCATTTTGGCATACATGAATGTGCCCCAAGGAGTGGTGAAGGTTGTCTTTTCCCTGTCCTCAGGCATGACCGATATTTGATTATAGCCAGAAAACCCATCGATCATGGATATCCTGGATGCACCAGTTACCCTCTGCAGTATGTGTTCCATCTTAGGTAGGGGGTAATTGTCTTTCTTTGAGCTCCTGTTCAATGACGGATGTGTCATATGTCTTGAGGTCTTTGTATGTCCATGCAAACACATCAGCAAACTCTCTCAGCAACTCAGTATATTTGGCCCTCTGTTCTCTGGTCAAACTGCTTGATAATTTGACAAACCTAGGCTCCTCTTGTGTGCCAATGTTGCATTTAGCTGTATCAACATCTTCATTTGAAACCTTACCCTTTACTGCCACATCATTCCCATCGAACAGTTTTTCCAAAGGGACTAGTCCCCTCGGAATGTGATTGCTAGGCAGCTGAATAATCTGGTGATTAGCAATTTCATTTAAAAACACCTCGGGGTGAGGGTCACCTTCCGGGTCAGGATCCTGATCAATGTGCAACGCAGAAAATTCATCAACAGATTGGAGAAATTTTTCGATTTCCAAATCATCTTCGAATACCTTCCAATGCTTGACATTGTCCGGTACAGAGGGCCTATATCTTATTTCAACATCATATTTGATCATAGGCGGCAAAGGAACTTTGAGCAAACTAGCTGAGACAGCTAAAGAATCGGCTGAAGTATTTTCCCCCCTCGGAATGAAAGAAATGTTAAAAGCCAAGAAGAAATTATCAATCAAGTCCCATACTTCATTCCTGTAATTTCTGAGCCGGGGATTATTAGCACGATAAACATTTCTAGCTTGCTAGATAATCAACTCAGCATCTCCAAATATTGCTATATCTTTAATTCCCATTTCCCTTGCAGCCCTCATACCCAGAACAAGAGCTTCATACTCTGCCACATTGTTGGTGGTTTCGAATTCCAGCTTATATGACAGGGATATGGCCTCTTGACAAGGTGATATGAAAACCACTCTAGCGCCAGCGCCTTCGCTAGAAGAAACTCCGTCGAAAAACATCTTCCAAACAGAGGGGGTTGGAGGGGGAATCGGATAATCAGGACTGGGCTGCTTTCTGACTTGGAAAGGGTCTTCAGGAGCATCAGTGAGCTGCAATAAACTAGACCCCAAATTGGTGTCAAGTGCAAAGATGGGGTGATTGGTGGGGTTTGCTTCGTCACTCACAATGTAGGCCAACTGAGCTTCTCTATATAACCTCCTTTGTTCCCCTCCGAAGATTGGAATGGTGGCATATGTGAGATCCATCTGTAATGTTCCTCCAAGCTTTTTTATCCAAGATCTAGACAACAACATGCCAAATTTGGGGGGGACGTCAGCTACCACAATATCCATGACCACACTCTTCATGGGCAGCTGAAACAAAGAAACCACCAGGTCTTTGATGACTCCTAGACACTGCACTCTCCTTGAATAGAAAGAGTACAAATCATGATAAGTTTTTGTCACCTCCAGTCCCAATTCTTCCATTACTATTTTGGGCATAAGGTTATGGGAAGCCCCTGAATCCATGAGGCAGTTATGCAGCACTTTATCATGTATGTTCAAGGATGTGTAGAAGGGAGGGGATGAATCATCTCTATCTTCTACCATGGGCCCTAGGACAACTGTTGGCTTTTCATCTTGGAGATTTACTGAGTCAGTGGAAGGCTGGGGGGGCTCAGATTGTAGTAGCTTGGAGAGGGACCTTTTGAAAACTTCGTTTTTAACTAGTTCAGATAGGGGTACAGGAATTCTAATCTTTTGAATCTCATGCTCAAAATTGGAGGGAATAGGCTTAGGAGCTTCCCTTATCTCAGTGACAGGTTCCTTGGCTGCTGGCGAAGCATTCTGAGTTTTATTTTCTTTAGTAGTGGTTGTTGCAGCTTTAGTAGGCCTTTCCGCTATGGGGGGTTGATCCTGGTTATCAAAATTCCCTTCTTTCTTTTTTGACCTGAGATTATATCTGTTAGGAGTGTTGCTAGATTTTTCCCCTCTACTCAACTCATTGATTTGAGTGTTGATAAGGGATTATTCATATGCAGATTGAGTCAAATGAGGAAACGGGGAAGTGTCCTTGATGCAGTGGATCTCGGGGTCGATTTCATCCACCTCCTCCCCTTCCTCATGAGAAACTAGGTTGTTCTGGAGAGGGGCCTGAATCCTCTGATCATCTCTATCTCTGCTCCTTTGTTCCCTAGGAAAAGCATGTGGCACATTGTTATTAGGCTTCCTGAAACCTCTATTATCTATATTTTGGGGATTTCTGTAGATGGGCTTCCCATCTAATTCCCACCTTTCCATCCTGGCAGAAAGTGATTTTAGCATTCTAGCTGTCTCATCCGTCTGAAGGGACAGGGGAGAGGAACTGGATGGGGAAGCTTCAGGCCTCTTCCTGGATATGTTTCTATCAGCAGCGTTCCTGAGTCGGTCAACAGCCAGTATGTTAGATTCTACTTCCACGGCTGCGTCTTGCATGTGAGCCAGAGTAGTGGCTCTCCTTTCCCTGAGCAGAAGGAAAAAATCGGGATCAAAATCGTTGGCATAAGTGATCTTTGCAGAGGCTTCTGAGGGTTTGATCTCAGCAGGGATTTTATTGTACATTTTGTTGAATCTCTTGGAGAAGTCGGAGACAGACTCCCCTTCTTTTCTCTTCAAAGACCCAAACTCTGTCATGTAATACATGAAGTCTTTTTTATCTCCCCACTATCTCAAAAAGGCACTATCCAAAGTTTCGATCCCATCAATAGATCCAGGAGGAAGGGACTTAAACCATTTTCTAGCCTCGCCTTGAAGACTATGGACAAAAATCCTCATCCATACGTCTGTATGCATGATAACATTATCATCTGTAAAACTGTAAAATGCTTCTAGGTGTTCTTCTGCAGTTATGTCCCCCTCGCCTGTAAACTTGGGCAACTGCTTGAGGTAACCATCTGTTGAGAGAGCATTGAGAGGTTGAGGTAACACGAGGGGAGCATACCTAGCGGCTATAATGGCCTCCATTCTGGTCATAGGGGGATTTGCTCCTGCCATAGGGATATTATGTGGAGGAGAACTCGGAGGAGAAGGAGCTCGAAAAGGGGATACTGGGGATGAGCTTCTAAAGGGAGTGGGAAACAATAGGGGATTTAGGGAGAAGGCTAGCGAGCTTAAGCTGACGGATGCTTCTCTTTGTGCAGAAGCGGCAACAGTAACAAGAGAAGGAGCGGTAAAGCTAGGAGTGGAGAAATCTTCTGTGGTCCTGGGTCTACGCGAAGGTATAGCTTCAGGGGAGAGGGGAGTGACAAGGATTTCTCCCTCCAATCCCAGACCAGGGGGGGAAACCTCAACAGGAACACTCCCGAAATTCAGGAAACGGGAAACTTCAGAAAGCGGTCTGCTAAGAAACTGAGGAGGAGAAAATGGAGTTCCTACAGATGGATATGGCGGATTACCTGGTTCGGCAGTGACAGCTTCTCCTTCAGAGGCCTTTCCTTTTCTGAGAGCCACTTCCAGATCAGTTTCAGGTGTAGCTAGAGGCAGCTGTGGATGGGACCGCGTGTGCCTGCCTCTGAAAGCTACAATTGACATGGCAGGTTTGCCATAGTGGATTCGTCACAATGGAGTCGCCAGGTGCACAGTAGCAATCTTCAAAGGCTCTGATGCCTGATGCACCTTCAGAATCAGAGGCTCAATGTCGTTCAATCTCAGGGAAAATTTTCAACTTCGTCCCCGACAACTGCACCAGAAATGTTGGCGATGGAAGTCACTCCTGGATTGCAACAGGAGCAAAGCCCGACGCCCATTAGTTTATGTCACGATTTGTTTATAAAAAGGGGTGATCGAATGGAAGTTAACTCAAAAAAATGTTGTTCTAACTCCGAAACTAGGCCAGGCATGCATGGGCAAGTGAGGTCTTAGATAAACTTCAGATAGTGAGTTGTAGTAAGGGTGAGTAGGGGGAAGACTTGTATAAGAGAACTGCAAAGGTTTGTCGTAAACATCAGGTTTCTAACAGACTGTAGGAGAAAACATCTAAACGCAAGATCTTCTTACATTCAAATGCAGAAAACCGGAGAATACAACAATGCGACAATAAATCCTTTATCGTAACATAATTGCAATAATTCATGTGAATCAGTCAATCATGAACTCCCTCAGTATGAGATGAAAACTAGATGGGGTAGGAAAATCGTTTGTCATTAAACAAGAAATCTTACATACAGATGCATAACCAGAGAACTAGAGTGTCTGTTAAAACTTTACAATCGGGAGCCTCGCTCTACCATCGATACCTTGAAAAATATCAAAACTAAGTATATATACTCCTAAACATTTTCCCAACAGAGGCCTACTAGACTCTCGGGATGAGGAGTCTCTTCAATCAAATCTGGCCTGCACTCCTCTGTCATACGCCACCTTAATTCTGCATGGCTCGCGCCAAGGGGTAGTTGAGCCCTTAAATGATGAATTAGCGTGCGCAGGCTTCCCTGGTGAGTTGAGGACTCGGCATGGCTTCCGTGGAAAGAACCAGTACAGAGGACCATCTCGAGTAGACTTTCAGCCGGGACATCCATACCTTGCAATTAATGAGTGAGGCGAGGTTTCAACCACCCTCTCTCTTCTTCATTCGTTCCAAGCAGGTATCGGGATTTAGATCACGTCGAACCAGCATCTGGAGAACACGGTGCCCCCCTTCTGAAACTCAACTCGGCACTTTTGTCCCCCTTTGTACAGCCCTTTCTACTCCCTCAAGTGACCACGGGCCGTGACCCTATGGCTATCTTCAAAGGTGCTTTCGGCGTTTCGGGGTTCGTGGATAGGAAGGAGTAGGTCTTTTCTCTTCAAAGTCGCGATGGGAGAAATGTCGGGAGGGCCTAACGGTCGCCACGTGTCCCCCACTGATCTGATGGTCCTGAACTAATTCGGTAATACTGTGGGCCTGAGTCCGAGACGTCTTCGATGCTTCGCGCTTCGGGGATATGAAAGAGTTGCTCCTTGTGCTTCGAAAATGCGATGGGCGAAAAGGCGAAGAACCTAATCGCGCACCATGTGTTCCTCCAGAATGAATAGCTAAGATCGCTCTCGGCGCTTTGGGACCCATCTTGCCAAATGATAAACGTTAGCGCCCCTCCTCTAGGCTTGCTCCTTTGTGACCAGGCGCCAAAACCATGGGCCCGATTCTGGGCACTTTCGGCGCTTCGGGGTTCGATATTTCGAGACGTGAAATGACAAGGAGCGCTTATCCCTCGAACTCCTGAATGCCGACATGGCACGGATGTGCATCGCGTGTCCTTAAGATGAATGGTCGAGGTAGCATTTTTTATTTAAAAGGGGGTTGCCTTCATTCCCAAGCTCGCTTGATGTGACCTGGCGCTAGGACCGTGGGCTAGGCTCCAAAGGTGCCCTCGGTATTTCGTCGATCGACAATTTCAGCTGCAATGAATGGGAGGTCCCCTTTCTACCAAAACATCGATCCCCGCAATGCTGACTGGCTGCCACCTGTCCCAACTGGATCGGACGACCCAGATCTGTCTTGAACTATGGGTGCTACCTTTTGTGCTAAATCTCGGGCAACTTGGTAGCCCCGAAATCCCGGTGACTGTCGATCAACTTTATAGATGGATCTTGGCTATTGACAACAAAACTTTGCTCGCTCGCTTGACTTGTGACCGGAAAAGAGATTCTTCCATGTTGCGCTTGGGCGCTTCCTGTGCAACCTGCAGGCCTGGGTACTTTTGTGCCCAAGACAAAAATTGTTTCTAACACATAGTATGTGGAGGGTATGGAAACAATCTTTCATCTATTCAGCAATTTCCCATACTTCAGGAAATATAGAGTTATGCAACTGGGATAATGGCCTCCAAGGCTATTTGGGATGGAAAAATTTGGGAGTAGGCTTTAGAGATTTGGCTAGAAAAAAAAAGGGTGATGATAGAGCACAAAGACTCCCCCCTTAATGTATTATGGTCGATCAAGGGATCAAAAGAAAACCTTTGAGACCTAGATTCTGTAATTATGTGATTAGGTACATAGTTCTCTCTCTCAATGTCAATTGATGCAAAAGCAACTGAATTTGCATCTACCCCTAAGTTGCACATAGATTGTCTGGCAATACATATTGTTGCTTCTAGTTCTTGATCATGTATAACTTCTTCACCCTCTCCAACAAGAAAAATATCTTCAATTGATATGGGTTTGCTTGGATTGCAACTATTCTCATTTTTATTTTACACTTGAAAACATTTGCAATGGCCCACAATGTATCTATGTTCTCATCTTGGATTGCATGGCTCTTGGAGCAAGTTTGTTTATCAAGTAGATTATGTGTTTGTTTGGTTAAGTGAATTGTTGATTATCCTATCTTCAAGCAAGTCCCTTCTACATAACATAAATTATTTTATGTTATCTTATTTACATATGCCTGCTTTCTTTTTTCTCCCAACAATCTTTGTCATAATATTTAACAAATCTTGAGCCTCTTCTTTTATCTAAGGACTCTTCAATCTCTTTGTGCTTGAAGTTTCTTCCTCTCCATTTTCTTTTGATATTTTTGTCTGGTTGAATGTCTAGTCAGTGTTCCAATGTTTGATTGTGTCCATTCCAAAGCTTCCTAGGATGATTGCATTTCTCCAACAGATTAAGTGATCAGTTGTCAATCTTCCTTTTTACTTGAAAGAATTTATAAAAAACTTTTGTATATCCCCCTCTTTATCATTTTTTACTTCATAACTATTGTTTCCTTATTATATCAATGTACCTTTCATGTCACATTTAATAATCCCATTACAAGCTAGCAACGAGAATCCAACAAGCCTAATGAGTGTTATTGTATTTCAAATATGTAGAATAAAATTAATTACTCGAGGTGCCCCTTATTCCTTCACACATGGACCAATTTAAACAAGGAACCCTTTTGTTAAGAATGGCCAAACCCCTACCAGTGAGTGACATATCATTAAAGTTATCATGTCTATAAGAATTTCCTACCAATGGATGACATATCATTAAAGTTATCATGTCTATAAGAAGGGTACCCATATATAGAAATATTATTGGGTGGTAGTTAAGTTTTTGAAATTACTAATAAGATTTGGGCATTGTTAAAGTTGTATTGATACTCCCTACTACTTTAAAACTATTTTATCATAATGAATATAACTTTTCAAACTCATATTTCTATAAATTTATCCCTTCTACTTCAAAACTATTTTATCATAAATTTATCCCTACTACTTCAAAACTATTTTATCATAATGAATACAACTTTTTTTTATAGAACACTAAATAAACACCGAGTAAAATTCATAAATTGAAAAAAACATTAAATTCTTAAAATCACTAAATCGAAACTGGTCAAAAAGAACGTATTGGAAAAAGTATAAATCAAAACTGAAAAAAAGCAGCCATGGAAAGTTAAAAAGTGTGAGAGTGGATCGAAACTGATCAAAAAGCACGTATTGGAAAAAGTATAAATCAAAACTGAAAAAAGCAGCCATGGAAAGTAAAAAAGCGTGAGAGTCGGTTGAAGAGAGAGGGAATTTGTCATTATCTGTTACATATATAAATCAAAACTGAAAAAAGCATCCATGGAAAGTAAAAAAAAAACTTGAAAAAAGCATCCATGGAAAGTAAAAAAAAAGACTGAGCAATCAGTTGAAGAGAGAGAGGGAATTTGTCATTATCGGTTACAGATCGATGGTTCGAGAGGCTAGAAACTATATATCCGTTGGAGAAACAAAATATATATATATATTACATCTATCCAACTAACTATGTTTCAACCTTTTCCTTCTCCTCCTCTATCTATGGTGGGTCTGTGTCGGTCTAAGTCTGCATGTCTGAGTCGGGTCGAGTCCGAGTCAGTCGAGTCGAGTCAAGTCAGAGTCAGTTAGTGATAGAGGAGGAAGAGGATGGACTAGATTGGAGGCATCATCCGTTTTTAAGCAACTGAGGTGCTCAACAATTTTTTTGCTCAAAGAGATCAATGATTTCTCTCAGATTTTGACTCATGATCTCTCAGTATGAATTGTAAGTTTTATTTTAATTCTAGTATTTCCTCATTGTAAGTTTGATTTTAATTCTAGTATTTCCTCTCACCTCTGCTCTGCTGTGAGAAGCAATCTCATTCATTACCTTGTTTTCTTTAGCCATTTGAATCCTTCATTGTTGATGATGTTGCTATTCGAACCCTACTTCATATATAGAAGGAAAGAAAGAAGTTGATGATGCTGCTATTCAAACCCTACTTCATTGTTGTTGCTGTTCAATCCCTGAATCACTGAAAATATGAAATCGCTACTCCAAACCCCCATTCCAGGTATGTATCGATGGCTATGGTCTCTCTCCCTTTAACTCTTATTAAATTTAGATTACCCTGGTTATTTATTTAACTGCATTGGTTATTTATTTCACTGCATTGGTTATCAGCTCAACTAGCATGTACTATCTCTGCCTGTTTTGTTTAACCCACCTCAAAAAAATTATTATGACTAAGGGCTAAAACCATATATAAAATAACAATAAAATGAAATGTATAGATCTCTCATGATCAGGGCAAGAGCAGGTTTCTTCCATACTTATAGATCAATGGTTTAAAACTATGTAATAGCATAAGAAATGAAATCCTGAATCTAATGGTTACCCTGACATTTTAGGGTTCTCCCTCGATTACAACATTTGGTTTCTTAGGGATAAAAGCAATGTGAACATGTAGTAAAACCTGCATTGCGGAAATTACAGATTACCCTTATTCGATTATAGTAAAACCTGCATTGCGAGATGAATTCAAGCTTATTCGATTTAGATTACCCTGGTTATGTATTTCACTGCATTGTTTATCGGCTCTGTTTAGTTTAACCCACCTTAAAAAAATTATTATGATTAAGGGCTAAAACCATATATAAAATAACAATAAAATGAAATTTATAGATCTCTCATGGTCAGGGAAAAGGTAGGTTTCTTCCAGACTTATAGATCAATGGTTTAAAACTATGTAATAGCATAGGAAATGAAATCTCGAATCTAAATGGGTAATGGTTACCCTAACGTTTTAGGGTTCTCCCTCGGTTACAACATTTGAAACTATGTAATAGCATAGGAAATGAAATCTCGAATCTAAATGGGTAATGGTTACCCTAACGTTTTAGGGTTCTCCCTCGGTTACAACATTTGGTTTCTTCCTCGCTTAAGGCTAAAAGCAATGTGAACGTATTGTAAAACTACATTGCGGAAATTACACATTGGAAAATTTTAGTTTTTTATTTTATTTTAATAAAATAAATACAACAATTAAATTTATTAAAAAATAAAATAAAATAAAATTCATATATATACAATAAATTTTCAAACATAGATATGTTATCCTTGTTTTTATTAATAAATATTTGTCTATTAACTTTTATTGATAAATATAATATAGAGTAGATTAATTTTTTTCCTTAAATTAAAACATGTATAGTTAAGTATTTTTACATTATTTTTTATGTATAGTTAAGTATTTTTACATTATTTTTTATGATTGTTATAATGATTTCTTTTACATATTTTATGAAGAATTTGATATCAAAATAGATTTATTATCACCATTAAAACATACCCTGGAAAAGGTAATAATATTTTCTTATTTAATATTAACTATATAATTAATTATATTATTTCAATTTTATGACAGATCTGATATCAAAACAGATATATTATCACCATTAAAACGTACCTTGGAAAAAGTAATAATATTTTTATTTTTTATTTAATATTCACTGTATTATTTCAATGATATCAGATGAAAAATATAGTATTTTCATTATATTATTAGAAATATTTCAATGTTTTGATATGTTTTCTTTCTTGTATTTGTAAATGGTATTGCAGGTTTACTTTTAGGATGGGGCTTATTTTCAAGAATGAGGAATGGTTTCTAATTATGTCTTTATTCAAAAGAGATCATTTGCATTCAAAAGAGATCATTTGCATGTTCATTTTATTTTTTTTAATTTTTTATAATATTGTGAGACTTGTGAAATTATGTATGTAATTATTAATAAAAAATATATATATAAGAAAGGTAAAACCTCTCCAATTGCTTTATAAAGAATGGGGCACATTTTCTTTAAAATAGTGTAGCATTTATTGTTGGTATGTTTTTGTTTTATCTTTTATTTAAGTTTATATGTATTAAAATACATTTTAGATAGACAAGTTTACTTTTATAACATTCACTCTTAAAACATGTAATCTTGCATTTCACATATTATCATATTCATAAAAATATTTATGATGATCACATTTAAATTATTTAATTTTTTATTTCAATTCCTTAAATAATATTAAAAAATCTTTACACACATGCAAATTATGCAATCTCACATATTTATAACAAAAATATGAAATACCTATAATTAATATATATATATATATATATATATATATATATATATATATATATATATATATATATATATATATATATATATATATATATATATATATAT
>ML792575.1:233754-254469 GCA_009831015.1 Picea engelmannii
GTTTATGCATGATTTGAGTAAAAATTGATCCAGTCATCTGACTTGTTCCAAATTCACACTTCATTTAGAAAATTACTTCAAAAAGAGTTAGTTACCAGGCATCTCCGACTTACAGCCTAGGAGAGTTTCCTGGAGTGATAACAGTTTCAATGGAGGTCATCAAATCTCAAGGACGAATAAAGAGATCAACAATAAAGGTGAAGGAGGAGCTAGAAAAACAAGCTCTCACAAATTTAAAAAAAAAAAACAATGTTGATAAAGAGAGGCTTCCTCCAGGCATTGACTATGTTTATGTACCAAGCGATGAGTATGACAGTAACTGAAGGATTGATGAGTTGAGGCATCTTTATAGAGCTTATGTGACTGAATCATTTTCTACAAGTCACCTTGAGGATGATAAGGCCGTTGCATTAAACCAACTAAATAATATATTTATCTTAGGCAAGCATGAAATAGTGTTGTACACAGGTCCATTCTTCACATGTCATTTTCATTTCTAAAGAGTTCAAAAAGATCCGGTGGGAAAGTTTTGATACCTTTGGATCTATGTGATGAAACCCTTTCAAATTCAGAGATATTGACCAATACTTATCAATTACATGCTAGTTAGTGCCCTGGAAATGGCAAACATTCTAGGAGCATCTTTAAGGCAGAAGATATTATGAATCATTCACTACATAGGTGGTTAGTCTATGTTGAATAAATTCACTTATGACATCACTCATATCTTTTAAATACCATAATAAATGATTAATATCAGTTAGATTCTCAGGGAAGTGTTACTAGACAAAAGAGAGTAAAGAAAGAATCATCTCGAGGTCACCATCCAGAAGCCTTTAAATACAAAATAGCTTCATAAGATGTGGAGTGCTATCTTTTGGTGAGTTAAAGAACAAGTGGCAGCCAAAAGTGGACACCAAAAAAACTCTATTCTTCAAGAAAGATGATAACAAATATCTCTGAGGTGTCATTCCCTCCAAAATTGTCTTATTTTTATTTATTTGAGAAAATAATTTTCAGATTTTGAGGCAACAGTTGAGCAACCGGTTTAGGAATGAAGGAAATCATTCAGCACTTGAGGAGGATAAATCAGTAGCTGAAGACTTCAATGAGAGGATTTGAGTAACCAGTTCATGAATGAAGGCAATCATTCAACACTTGAGGAGGACAAAAACAACAGCTAAATACTTCAATGAGAGGGGTGTAGTAGGTTAGAGAGTATTTTGGCAGAGCGACTGTGTTCTCTGTTTTGGAAGTGTGTAAGGCTATTGTAATTTTTCTCAGAAATTGAGGATAAATCCATGGATTCTCAACTCATCTCTAGCAGAGCTTTGTCTTCTTTTCATTTTTTCTATATTAGGCTCTCTTATATTTTCAAACCTGTTCTTGCTCTTATTGATTTGATTTACAGTATGACAATTTAGTTTTTTCCATTGTGAAAGTGAATGTGTTTCTTAATGGTTTAAATATTTTAGCTATGACCTTTGTACTATTATGTTATATATTCCACGTTGTCAACATATTATATTCTTGAATGTTTCATGTCTGGATTCATTGATGTCGGATGGAAATGTTCATTTTTACATGTTGGATCCATAATTTTTATGACCAATTCACCTTCTTCATCTGAGATTTTTAGAGATTACTTTTTCCCTCTATATTGTGTGAGATTTATGTTTTCTCATTTTCTTTCACCTTCCATTATTAAGTATTTTTCCCTGTTGGATGAGACTCCATGCCCAATGGTTTAGGATTCTGATCTATGAAAGTTACAGTCTTTCATTCCAGTCCTTTGACCTCATTATCCTCAATCCCATCTACCATGTTTTATGTTGTTTATCACCCAAATCTGGCACTTCTGCTTAATTGTTAGAGCTATTGCTTAGTGACAGTGAGCAGTCAATTATTTTTATTTGATGAACCCCTCTGGTACAAGAGCCATCTTGTGGCCTAAAGTTGGTTTAAATATGTCTTGGCATGGTTTCTAAGTAGCCAGGAACCATCTCAAGTTACAACAGATTGGGGTGACCTCTGCAACCCTAGATAGAGAGTTAGAGCTCTAACGAGGTATCGTTATCCTTTGCGATCTGTGGGGTTATTGTAGAGTCAATATTATCTCATTAGCTATGGCCCAATTGCTTTTTTTGAGTATTTTGGTCATAAGGGAGGTAATATGGTCTCCCCTAAAACCTCTATTGTCATTTTTCATATTGTTATTAGTGTAGATAGTGGAGATTACCAAAAGTCTCTTGGAAAATTTGTTCCAAAGATGTATCACGATGTAATGATCCTCTTCCTAATATTGAATTTTACGATTCTAAATATGATAGTTTATGTAATTCATTAAGGGTGGTCTCTATCTTGAGTTATTTCAATGAGAGGGTGCTTCCTAAATCGTCATTCAACACTGGATTTGAGAGGTGTGGGAGCCATAAGGATGGCATTGCACCCATACTCACATTCTACCCAATGGTCTCTTCTTGTTTTACTTCGGTGACTCAACGCCATGTACATGAAATCATGCTTGAGGCCCTTTGAGTATTGATTTTTCAATTGAAAATATTACCTGACTAGCTTTCCCAGTCTAGGTGAATTTCCTAAACCTCCTGATGAAGTTATCGCCAACCATAGAGTGGATTGCATCCCCTCTAGAAGATGTTATCTTCCATGAACCTTAGTGATTTTTCCACCCTTAGCTTCAACATGGAGTTTGCATTGAAGTTAACATGTCTAAATAACTCAAGGCAATTGTGCTCATCAAAGTTGGTCACCAAGTCCACAAAAAATAAGTTCAATACATAAATTTTCCCAACATCTACCTACTTTCGCAAATCATGGATCATCACATACGTGACCACTTATGACCTAGGTCAACCAAGAGGTGGCCTCCCCCACCCAAACCTCTCCTGTCCCCAAAGCACCCTAGGCAACAAATATAGATGAAGGTGTATACACTTAAGTCTTTTGTAAAAATAAAGGTAATAGTGCAACAAAAACCCTCGCCTCGAAGACTTGAACTCCCAAGGCCATAGTCGCCACTAACCTAGTCTTTCCTCGATAAAGGTATCTAATGAAGCTCCTTTTAGTGCCATGAATCAGTGAAGTTGTTAGAACACCTAGAATTTTGAACTTAAATTCTTTTGTTTTTGCCTCTTAGAAATAAAATTTCACTAAAAAGAAAAAACTTAGGAAAATTCCTTTTAATTTAAAATAAATCCATTGGTCGTTATATATAAATAAAGTTCTTACAATAACGCTCGTCGATGTGTTTTACTTTTTGATCAAACGGTTCTTGTGATCTCTGAAATATAAAAGCCACCCAAATTTTAAAAGAAAAGCTTTAACGAACACTTCAGAGCTTCGCGCTTCGGAAGTTTTAAGAAATCTAAAACACAAAAACCCCGAATCTACGAAGTCCCGAAGACACTTCCTCATGACAGTTTCTAAAAGGACTTACAAATTGGCCATATGACACGTGTCTTCTAAATCTTTTCTGGGGCTGACACATGGCACTTATTTTTAACATTTGTGTCAGATTATTCACTCGATTTCAAGTGACACGTGTCACTCCTCCTTTTTTGACATGTCACCAAGAGTGACGTCACCTCTGCCACGTCACTCCGTGAGATTGTCCTTCGGGAGTTTAAACAAAGATTGAGTTCACAAATTACCGAAGTATCAAAGCGTCGAAGTAATGAATATTACAAAAAAGTAAAAGTCTTTTAAATAGTTAATAAAACATTTAATAACTTAAATTAATCATGATTAAGTGTTAATTAATCACTTCACAATTTCGGGCTTCGATAGATTTCTCTTGTGCTACATCCAAAACTCCCGAACACCAAACCATCGAAGTACAAACCACACTTTTAAAACAAATGAACTCCCGGAGCTCTAAAGCTCCGAAGTTCTGAAGCCCCGAAATACATATAACGGTTCGAACGACTATGGAATTTGACCTTCGGAGGATTTCTATCATACTTCATCCAAAATCCCTGAATATCGAACTTCTGAAATACTTAAGGCTAATACAACATTTTAAAATATGATTAATTAAAACATAAAAGCGATTAATTAGAGATTAAATTCTCTGAGAATTCGGCCTTCGGGAAATTTATGCCCTATCTCATTCAAAATATTTGAACGTCGAACCACCGAAGTATTAATGTCATTTATGATTGGATAAAGTTAAAGGTTTGAATAAATATTTTGAATTGCCAAGTAATAAATTCCATTAGATGTTTAATAACTTCTTTGTCAGTAAATTGACACAAAGATTGTTGGACTTTATGAATAAAACATTTCGAATTTCAAGTCATTTTACCATTTTCAATTATAATTTTTCCTTGCATTATAGAGCTTACATACTTATCTTGTTACAGGAAGGATAATTTCATTTCCCAGAGGATTGTAGCACCACGCAAAGCTGGGAAGAAGCAAGATGCATCAACTGATGATTCTAACCCAAACACAGATGTTCTATCACACACTACTCCGTGAATCATGGATACCATTAAATCTTGGAAGCATGTTTATGATATCTTAGAGCATGAGATTATTAACTGTCCAGACGATTCTACCGAGGAAGACGACGAGTCCTTATTATCCAAGCTCAGATTGGTAGCACAGTCAGAATTGTACAAGATTGTTGCATGACCCAATATTTTACCCTACAACGATATGATAAGTTGGGCTCTGGAGCACGTCGACATTCAAAACAGAAGCATTATCAGCCATTAGAAGACCTTCGTCGACTCTTTTCGACTGGATAACTTACAAGTAATGTATAAACTTTCTGCTACACCCAAATATACTTACAATGCAACATTTCTCCTGGAATTTGAAAGAAAAGAATGCATTTAATACGGCAAGAGTGGTCATGATATAATCAAGTCCTAGTGGGGACATCTGGAATAATTCAAGACCGACGCTCATGGTATATATTCCACAACGTCCTTAGATGCTCATACCTTATATATAGCCATGATGCTTTGTCGTTTATTCAGGAAAAAGAATCATGCACATTTCCTAGTTGAGTGGGTGGCCATAATGAACGAAGTAGTCGAGGGATATACCTTCAATTGGGCTAAATTATACTCCTATCTTTCCTGAAGAAATGCCTCCCTCAAGTTTATTTTTCAACAAGAAACGAAAAGTTATTGTAAAGAGAGAATTTCAACAAAAAGATGGAGTAGTCACTAAAAGGAAAAAAGTAGTGTATGATGGGAAAGACCAAGATGATCCTGAGTTTGCAAAGGAGGTTGTAGATTCACTGGGGGATTTTTCCACTGCCAACCAATGGTCAGTGGACAATCTGACCAAACAAATGCAACAAAAATCTCTCTTGGTGGAACAACTAAAGAATGAAATACACAATATAGAATAGATTGTCAGAAGCAGAATGAATCAATATATAGAACAAATCAGGTTAAATTACCAACATTAGATGAAGCAGTTACAGGATAAACTCGAGCGGATTTACTAGAGTTTGCAAACCAACAAAGGCATGATCACTCAGCGAGACATTTTGATAGAACATTTGCAGGCCAAATTGGCCCTAATAGAGAACACAACTAGACATCACTGCTTTCAAAGCAGAAGCATCTGAAATCAATGAAAGTTGGAAGTTGTCCAGCAGGATCTATATCAAAAGGTGGATACTATTCAAAAATGCTATCATGCAATAAATATTTCTCTGAAAAGTATTTATGTCAAATAAAAAGATGCATGTGTGGCTAGGTCCAAGTTTCAGGTATTTATCATATGGAGGCAGAAAGCCAATATCCCTGGTCTCACCCATTTCTCACATTATGAACAAGTGAAGGGTGAAATGGCCTTGAAAGTTTGGGAGAAAAATCTGGAAGAAAGCAAGAAACTTGCCAGAGATGCAAAGGAGGCTTTTCTGGAGACATTATCTTCTATAAATAAAAAAATTGATTGAATTTGAAGAAAATGATATCTCAGAGGCACTGGGGAATATTGAAATAGAAATGAATAAGGAAAACTCCAAAAAAAATAAGGAAAATATTCAATATTACATTCAACAGATGAATCAGATTGATTTGCTTAAGATTAATGAGTTGTTGGTGAAGCCAAATTTACAGTATCAAATTACAACCCGAGAAGCAAAGAAGATCCAAGAGAAGCTGCTACTAGTACAAAAGAATATGTTCGCCTTTGAATTGAATGAGAAGATTGAGCCTTCAAGATTCGTGGTAGCCTTGATGGACATGTGTACCCAATTCAATGAATAGATGAAAGTGAGTGCATCTGGGAGCAAATGAAGGGACATATGAAGCACCAACACATCAAATCAAAACTCAACAATATCTGCATTATGTTTTTCTGTTTAGATTGTATTTTATCTTTAGAATAGATATTGTGGAAAGTCCAACTACTTTTAGTTGAGACAATTTTGTATAAATAGATAGATTTTAGATTTATTCAAGGCTACTTCTAGCCTAATGTAAAAGAGAGAACCTTTTTTAATATTAATACAAGTGCAGAAAGAGATTCTCAGTTTCGTTCCATTTGAGTTATGTGCTTCCTCTGTGTTTCCATCTCTTATGAATTTCTTTCTGTAGTTCTTGAAGAGTGAATTATTACAATTTAGTAAAACATCTACTGTGATCATAATATACCAAAAGTTCATTTAGTAACATTTTTTTCTCTGTTATTAATGTGAGTAAAAACAATACCTCAGACCTGTGTGAATTGTTGCATTCTTAATCTCCTTTCAAGGGTACATCTTCTATTTTTCTTCTACTGCAAACAAGATGAGACTTATCTGTAATTGATACTTGGCTTTGTTTTAACAGTTTTGTAAATCATTTCTACATCATTTGAAATTAAAATTATGACTCGGATAAGAGATACAACCTTTGTACTATCTTATCATAAATTTCATTTAAAGATTATTTCTCAGAAAACTGAAGGTAGAAGAAAGAACTTATAAAAAACATTTCATTAAAACTTTGATGCCTGACATTATTCTTTGAGCCTTAGAATCAATCTCAAGAACAACAAAGGTGGTGGGTGAAGAGCACACTCTCCACCACCCCAACCAAATGATAGTAAAGTGGTTATTATTGTTGAGGTCCATGTGAAGAGCCTCATAGTGATTATTGGTTGGACTCACCCCCTACAACTAATTCCTTCCATGCTCTCCAAGACCTCAAGAATACTAAGGTGGAGATGTGATATGTTGTAGGATTTTAATGAAAGTGACCTCATGGGATGTCTGGGGTTTGAATGATCCTAACATAAATACATTTCAAGACACACTCAACTACAAGAATGGTTGCATTGGGCTAAAACTTGGGGATGAACCTACAAAATATTTCTTCAAGGCTCTAGTTGCTAAGGAATTTAGTGATAATATTTCAACCCTAAAAGCCTCCCTCAACCAAACCTTCAACCACGAAGAAATTGAAAGAAACATTTCAGGTCATTGTAGAATAGTGTTTCAAACCCAAATCCACTTTGTTGAGAGATAAGAAGCCACCCAAAAATGGCTTGACCTAGTTCTATGTAAGCTTACCAAAGAGTAGAGAAGAGCATGTCACCTGGTCTTACACATAAATAAGCTATCTACATCCTTGCATGAGATGGATGATGACAAGGCCCCAACCTTAATGGGTTCCTCTACAAAATTTACAAGGCTACCTGGGAGTTTGTCATGTCAAACTTGTTGAATGTATATCATGAATCCCTTTGCCAACAATCTTTAGGTACTTAAATTAATCAAGGGCTTATCAAATTTATTGTTGAGGAGGGGGCCCAAATATTATTACCAATTGGAGACCCATCATTCTACTTAACACAACCTATAAAATTCTAAACAAAGTTTGGACTTGCATATAAAGTACATTATCTCTAAGATCATTCACCTTTAACAAACTAGATTCATTCGATGGAGATATATTCTAGACAATGTTATAATAGTTTAGGAAGGCATGGAAGACGTAGGTCATCTGACCTTGACATCTTGTTTATAAAATTTAATTTTGAGATAGCCTATGACCAAGTAGAGTGGTCGTTCATTTTGGAAATTATTATTGTTCTAATATTTTCCCCATCCTTTATCAATAACATTGATAGCATTGAAACATTATTTTTGGATGCTTCAAATGGTCTTATCATTAACACATGCTCTTCCAAGGAGGTTGGGATTTTCAAATTTATCTAACAAGGGTGTCCCTTAGTGGAAACCCTCTACATGTGGGTGGTTGAAGCCCTTAGTAATTTACTAATATCTAAGGTGAATTTGGGTGCAAGTCAAGGCTGGAGTGTGCAAGTCATTCGACCTTGACACCTTGTTTATACAAAGTTGATTTAGAGAAATCCTACAAGCTAGTAGAGTGGCCCTTCACTCTGGGAATTATTCATGCTCTTTGGTTTGGCCCATCCTTTACAAACGAGTAGACTGGCCCTTCACTTTGGGAATTCTTCTTACTCTAGGGTTTGGCCCATCCTTTATCAATAACATTGAAACATTATTTTTGGATGCCTTATCTTGTCTTACCATTAACATATTCTCTTTCTAGGAGGTTGGGATTTTCAAATTTATTTGACAAAGGTGTCCCTTAGCCCCAATTCTCTCATGTGTTGGCGGTTAAATCTCTTAAGGTATTTACTCAACTCTAAGGTGATTTTGGATGTTATTCGAGGAATTCCTCTTCCCGAATTAGATGCTAGGTAACTGGTCAAAGGCCATTTTGTTGATGATTCTTTCTTGAAAATATCAAAGGATTGAATTTCTTGGGCTCATACCATGGAATGTCTAGAGACCTTCTGTGTAGCCTCAATATCAAGCATTAAATGGGATAAAAATCAATAATAAAAGCATAGCCAATGGCCTTTGTTGAAACAATTAGCCTCCCTGTTGCACTTTACTTGTGTAGATATCATGATAAATTATGCCCATGCACTAGTATGCAAACATAACTATCCTTACAATTAACATGCTCTTGAATTATGATTCACAAAATGTCTATTAATCAACACAAACAATCATGTATATGTTCATACCATTTATAGTTGAAATTATAATTGCTTTGCTTCAAGGTGGTTCACTTTTGTTGCTCACATCCATTTGACATCATCACCAATTGTGCCCCTCTTGGTTTACTACTTCATCGGTAGCCCCCTCCTAGTTTGTTACTATTTATAAATGATCTTGATATTTGGTGTAATCAATTGTACTCATCATGATTACTCATTCACCAACTTTCCCCATGTTGATTAGTTATTTATTGGGTGTCCTTTCCCCCCCCGGTTACTTATTCACCACATGTGTAACATCCTCAGCCACCAACAGGCCGACAATGCTACCAAACACAACCCTTGCTTATCCTTTTGAGCTATGATACCATATTGTAACATCCCTCACCATCAATCCACTTGTCGGGCAACGCTACTACATAGAACATTCTCATACTTATATATATAACATGTATATTAAATCTAATTAACAGATTTAACCAAACAATATAGAGTAAGCACATGATTACTGCTAATATACATCATCGAGGACATTAAAAATAACTCATATGTGAAATAGAATACATGATAACATATAAGCATCACAGGCATGCAAAACATAATATTAAGCACAAACTGATACTTATCTTTGAAACTGTGGTAATTCCACCAACTGCGTGCGGATCCTCCACGAACCTCCCATCCTTAGACCGTGTTGCTCATCAATCTCAGTAGTAGGTCACCCCCGAGCTGGGACTAAGCTCCACCGAGCATGGAATCTTAGGCTAGGAAAGGTCAATGGGAAGACACACAGTTATAGAGGAAGGATTTTCTCCCAGGAGTCACTTACGCCCACTGCTCAAAGACCCTCATTCCCCACATGCCTGTCCCACCCTAGGAGTATACACCTTCACTGTCACCTGAACAATCCTTTGGCTACTAAACCTCCCTTGCCTTGGGCTTCAACAACAGACTGGATCGGAAGTCTCTGAGCTCTGTGGCAACTACAGGACCCCTTCTAGGAGTTCTCACTTCCTCTGCACACTCTCTCACCCGGATAGAGTTGCTCACAGGCTTAGCAACCTGCCTCTTCAATCGCAACCACCTCCCTCACCTAGAGAGAGTGTTCCACACAGGCCAGACAACCTATTTCCTTCAACTCGGTTTCCAACGCAGTCGGGAAACCACGAGGCTCAACATGAACATACATTGGCCAGCAAGCCACACGTAGTCAAGCATCGCGCGGCCACAACAATCCACGGGAAACAAAGACACAAGCTTCCCAAAATTGGTGACAGACAGACGCTACAGCATAACAAGGCTCAACAATTACAGGACATTCGGTTTTCCCAACCAACAATACAGGAAAGACTCACGGCTTTAGTTTCGGGGATGCGTGACAAGCAATCCACGTAGAGATCGAACATAGACTCAACGGTTTTGACAGAGGGTGTATCGACTCCTCAAGAAAACAACACAGGCTTCTGGTTTCAGAGCTGCGTGAGGGTATGCATGCAGAGGTCAGATGAGATTCACGGTTTCAGACAGTTGACAACAGAATGGAGGAGGAACCCCAAACTCAGTTGATGCTTCAGCTTTTAACCGCATGCGCCCAGGTCGACACTTGTCTTCCTGGAGCTACATGTGTTCCCTTTTGCACACGTTGGAGCTGCATGTGTTGCCCCTCCCAGGACTTAGGATAAAAAACATACCTTTCACACCACTTTGGAATAATAATAAATTATTATTTTCAGGACTTAAGCCCTCAAGATTAGCCCCTCTTCCAACCTTTCAGCCCCCTCTCCCTTACCCAGACTTTGTGGAAGCTTATTCCCCCATCACTCATTCATCGTGGTCGGTCCACACATAGAGATGTTTTTATATTAATAATGTGCATCATTACATCTACAAAAATCAGGCTCTTGGCCTTCAACACTTAGGCTCTTTGGCCTAATAAACACATAATCCCACCAGCTTATATAAACTTGGTTCACCAGCCTATAAAACATAATTACAATTCATAATGCAATTGGGGCATGTCCTTGAGGTATTACAATCCCCTCCCCTTATTTTTGCACTGTCCTCAGTGCAACTTTCACACAACATCAACAAGATTTCCAAAATCTTCAAAAAGATGTGGGTATTTTGCCTGCATAACATCTTCATGCTCCCATGTCGCATCCTTAGGACCATACCAGGTCCACTAGACCTTTACAAGCCCTATGGCTCGATTCCAGAGATGTTTGTTTTTCCGGTCCAATATGCGCACAGGATGCACTTGCAGGACACCTTCTTGTTCCACCTGGATCACATTTCAGTCAATCACATGATTAGGATCAAGTATATATTTCTTAAGTAATGAAACATGAAACACATTATGTACAATCATGGATGCAGGTAATGCAAGCATATATGCAATTGGCCCAATCCTCCCTAGGATTTCAAATGGCCCGTAAAATCTAGCTGCCAACTTGGAACAGTTTCCCAGCCTCAGGGAACTTCTATTGGCTTTTACTTTCAGAAAAACATGATCTCCCACTTTAAACTCTTCGTGGGTTCTGTTTTTATCAACATAACTTTTCTGCCTGTCTTGGGTTATGCTCTCATAACCAACATAACACAATATCCAATTAAATTTATCATAAATGCAATATTCAAGCATTACATAACATGCGTGTACTCAAGGCCTTCTGCCTTTTTATCAATTTTAAATATTAAAATCTAATTGAGAGAATTATTACCTCAATTCTCTTAAGCATTTATGCATAATAATAACAACCCCAAATGCATACATGCATGGTTGTTATTAATTTAGTTGATGCTACCTGACTAGCTGATATTGTTGTGGCAACTTGCAATCTCCCTTTTGTTGACCTCTTTATCAATATATTACCATCCTCATTGCCTTCACATGGATGGTTGCCATATGCAAAAACATCATCAACATCTTCAACCGTGCTACACACAATTTCCTCGATACACAATTCCTCATTAGACTTATTCAAATACCACAACACCATTAATTGACGTATATATATCAGCATACTACTCTTAGTCTACTCTCATGCCATGTGACAATCTAGGCATGTCCATATGCACAAACATACAAAAATATGCATTAAGCATTAAATATTATCATGCCCACTTCATGCACATGCATTCTATGTTTATCACATGCATCATGCATCACTTCTATCATGCACTTTGGTGCATTTTTATTTCAGATTATTTATTTTGTTGTTGGTGTAGATGGTTGTCCTTGAATTTCTGTAGATCCTCACATCACTGTGAAATGCCATTTTGCTCATCTGTGTGCCAATGATCCCTATTTTGAACTTTCTAGCCAAGCCCCCACTAGGCCATTCTGCATTTCTAGCCATTAGATCCACTAACGTTGCCTTCTCACAATTGCTTCCTTTACGCAAAGAATCATGTCCCAATAAAATTTTGGCTAAAATTATCAATATTCATAGTGTTGTTATATGCACTACTCCTATTGAATATTAACATTGTAGTTTAATTAACCACTCCCAATTTCATTGATCCAAACAGTCTTAAAATATCATTCTCATTTATTAGCATTTCAACATTCTGAAATGTTTCTTTTATATTTTCTTTTCCAATACCCTCTTCTATCCATGACTTTTCTCAACTTAAGTACCTCTCTTCACCTCATTGAGCAGTTCATTGCTTAGCCACTCAAGACCACTCCGCTCCAAATGGAACACTACAGTCCTCCATTTGCACCCGTACCTTGCTTCCACTGTGCACTCCGATAATGGAGGTATATTCCTTGCTCTAAATATTTTTAGGCACAAGTAGCTAAGTCATAGCTTAACAATTCATTTTTCTTGCATTCCTATGCTTACACATAGACATGAATCATCCACTCCATGAGTCACACCTTATCTCATGGTATCCTTTTTCCTTTTCTTGCAACAAGCTATGTATCCTTTGCTACATTCCTGCCTTCAAGACTATGGAGTCTTTATTAACTCCAAGGGCATGCAAATGACCTTATTCACCTACTGGCTTCATATTTTATGTGATAATCTCTATGGATTCTCCCTTGCAATCCATTCAGGCTCTATAACAATTGAATACTAATCTTGGCTCTATTATTTTGAGTCATTTGTCAACCTTTCAATACATGCTCTGCAACCTTACACTTCCCTATGCAACTCTTTTATTCCTCAAACAATTTTACAAGCTTGACCTATTTCCTTGTACAATTGAGATGGTTCCTCTTAGGCTCCATCTCTTTTGCATAGAACCATTTTCTTCCTTATGTGTCTTCTTAGGATTTTCCTTTCCAAAGACCACTTATCTATTTGTGTTCTTCTTGACTTTCCATCCCATTATACCTTGGATATAAACTCAATATCCTTAAAATGTACTTAACATTCTCTACATGCATCAACAATTCCCTTTCGTTGCTTTCTTAGTTCTTTGAGTGCTGCAATATATTCCAACTAGCTTGACATCCACCTATGATACCTTTTTTCACTTATCTCAATTGTTCATGGACTTTGTCCAGTTCTAGAATCCAATTCATTTTTTTTATGGATTACCTCCCACTGGAGTCTAATTGCTTCTATTTATAAGAAATTTGCACATAATGGACTTTTCACTCTCTCATCCACTTAGTGGTTTACTCTTGCACCCTGTTTCCACCGAGCACTCTAAAACATGGGATGTACTATTCTATTTATTCATAGAATAATTCATGGATACAATGCACCTTACCTTCATATATGCATTGTGGTCCTCTTTATCAAAATGCTAGCTTCCCGATTTCTCGATTTACTTGGTTGAACTTGAATCATATCTTAACATTATTCCTTTTCTATCCTTTGATCATCTTGTGAAGAATCCTTGGCATAACAATCTTTCTTGAGTGTCACTTCTCATCTTTGATACCAAGATTCAAACCCTTTTACCTACTATTTAAACCATTTTTCATATTCCCATGCTTTGCACCTCCATGTGTACCTACTGCTTATGCAATATCATGAATTCTAGATGGTGTTTCTTACTCACCATCCAAATTTGATATGCACATATGTTATATAACATTATTTTCCCACATTAAAATTTCATTGGAGGCTTCCATATTGTTTATTGAGCCCAAAAGTCTTATTCCTGCAACTTTTTAAAGAAACCAATGCATATTTTGAAAATATGCACCTGCCTTATTCCTTGTATATGGAGACTTCTCTTGCATATTCCACACACACACACACACACACACACAATTTTGAACCTTCCATGTTCCATATTCAATCTTAAACTTCTGATCAATGTGCATACAACAACATTTGTTAGCTAAAAACTATAATTTACAATTTTGGAAACATATGCACAATTTTGCCCTTTAAGATCAGCAGTCATCTTCCTTCTGATTTCTTTTGAATTAGCTTCTCAATTCACAATTCTGGGTGTATATCTAGATTCTTCTATCAAATATATTTCCAATGACCACTCGCTTTCCCAAATCTGATCTTTGAGCAGAAATTTATAGTCATCTGAATATTGTTTATTTACTCTTTTTGTACACTTTTCAATCTGGTGCAATTAATCCCAGACACCAACTTCTGTCACTTGTAGAAGTAAATATGCCAGGATCCAAAGAAACTTCCACATGATACACAGATAAAAATAATGATAGGGAACTCACAATAACTCTCATATTTTCATTCTAATGCTTTATTCAAAAACTACAACAATCTGGAAATGACATCTTTGTCATTTTTCACCCCTTTTCCCAAACTTAATAATTTTTAGCCAAACAAGCTATCTCCCAAACTGTGCACTTCTGGAAAAATTTCAATAAATAAAATTTGTTTGGATCGATGAGTATAAAAAATGTCGAGTAAATAAATTTTTCCATTTTTTCCATCCGAGGACCCTTTTACCCCTCTGAAAATCCAAAAAATCCCCAAAAAGTGGCACAGAATAATGGATTTTGCCGTATTTCAGCATCCCCATTCCAAACCCCTTAGGATTTATACAATTCCTTCATGGGTTATTTCTATGCTTTCTTTCTGGATGCTCTCCTAGAATTTCAGTTTGATTTGGATCTCTGCCAATGCTCTGGTCCTAGATCTTTAAAAAACACTAATTTGTGATTTTTAGAAAATCCAAGTAGAAATGGGAAATGAACCTCTTTGACACGTTTGTATCCCTCCTTCCCACAGACAAAATCCATAAGATTCATCTCATTCGGAGTTAATAATCTCCATTTATGGCCAAAATAAGATTTTGTCTCCAGTTTTTTTTTAGACTGGGACAATTTTGCCTATGTGGCATCCTTGCTATCATGGTTGCTAATGTGGCATTCTGGGTCCACATGGCACCTTGAGGTGATGCCATGTCACCCCCCTAGCCCGCCTGGCCTACCTCGTTAGCCTTCTCTCTCTTCTTTCTCCTCTTTCTCTTACATTGGCCTTAAACATTCATAAAATATTAATATTTTATGAGCCATGCTTGCCCAACTGGCATGCATTTAACCTCAAATGGGACAAGGGTCCCACCCTGACTTTCAAATTCCATGTGGTGCCTCTTCATTTTCCACGGGGATTGGTGGCTCCCATCCTGTACCTTTTTACCTTGATGCATGCAAACTTACGTGACTCCTAGATCCAACGATTGAGATCTGGTGAGATTGACGGTAGAAAGCCATGCCACATCCCAAACATGCACGAACGTTAACATTATTTTGGGGTGCAACAGTGATTTTCTATGCTACATGGCAAGATCTCTATGGTGTCATATGGTACAAGGCCTTTGACCAAAACTACCTTGCTACCCATGCGACATTGGTTTATGGTTTGGTCATACCACCGCCTCATTGTGGCTCCTACATCACTTGTCATTGTGATACCAACTACCACCATGGAAGTCCATGCCACCTCTACCACATCAATTCTTCCGCGTCACCACCATGTGGCCTCCACGTCATGCTGACATCATGTACAATAAAATACCCAAAATTTCCCAAATTTCAAAAATTTCCCAACTTTCCAAAAATGCATAATTCCAAAATTTTTCCAGGGCCTCCACGAGACCCTAAATTAAGCTTGCAAATGGATGATTTAGGCATAGTGTGTATCGACTCGAGCTCTGCACCCAACAACCATGCTGAGTCTCGTCACTGCGAAAAACGACTTAGCCTTCTAACAACAAATTAAAAAATGCCACATACATATAAAGGAAAAACCAAGGGGCAGTGGGCACATAAAATTTACAACAAAACAATATGTTGATTTACCCATGCATCTACAACATTTATAAAAACATAAATGCATCCAGTAAGAACATAGCAAACACACAACATTCATATAAACATTTACACAACAAAATAATCATATTAAAAACAACAAAACACTTATCTGTTAATAATTAACCAATTGGTTGCATACGAAGATGAACCTCCCAACCATATGCACTATTGTTCCATATCTCAACAACAAGCCACCCCCAAGCTAAGACTATGAGTCCATAAGGAGATCTGGCCCTCTGGCTGTCCACTCTCCACACTCAGCAACCCAAAACCCAGGTTCCAAACTCCCACAACAGTTCCAATCCTCCAACTCTCTTCCCCACAACCTGCACAACCCAAAGAATGTACCCTCTTCACTAATCTTAGTCCCTTAGGCTGTACCATTCGTTTATCATGGCTTCCAATGCACTTAGTTGGGTAGGAATCTCTCAATTGGGGACTTCAAGAACTCTTAGTTGCTTCAAGAGTGCTCATAACAGCCTTCACAAGGCTCTTAAACATTTTCTCAATAGAAAAATGCACTACATGTTTACAACCTATTTTATAGGCACACAAGCCTCATTTCCCACACAAAACACAACCCAAAAATGGATGCTTTCAAACAAGACCTGGTTGGTGCTCTTCCCAACACTCTTCTCCTCTCTCGCTGCCCAAAATATGTGTGCAAAAAATGCCCTCTTTGGCCATACAAATTTCCTTTTTCCCAAGCTAGTTGAATTCTCACTCTGCTCAATGTTTTATTGTACTTCAGCCCCATGCTCCCCAATAAATATGGGATGACACCCACCCTCTTACATGAAATAAATAATTGGATTTGGGAACACTCAACAACAAAAATAAGGTTTGCACAATGATAATAATTCCGGGAAAGTGGGTTGGATTAATACCCATGAACAAAATACCCCTAGACCCCTCTCTCTTGTGGAATCATAGCCCCCCATTGTTTTCATCCCTCTCATATCTCAACCAACTATCACTACTTTTATTAATCATTTCAATGTTCATAATATGCAATTTGGCCCCCAACCATATTAAGCAACATAGGCTCTTTGCCCCAATCATATTGGCTCACCAAGCTAATTCACATATATACAATTACATTACAATTTGTGGAGATTAAAACTGGGGATGTTACACTTAGGGTCTTCTTTCTTTGATGCCACTTGTTGCAGAGGACCGACATGTGCAATCTCATAGTGCACTATGAATTATGGAAACAATGCAAAACCTAAAATCGTATCGATATCATGTACCGTTCACATAAAACAATAACATAAAACTATTCACATAATGAACACAAATTATAAAGAATAAAATAATACTAATAATCTAATGTTAATGTCATGGCCTAGCTGGACACCAAATTGACATATGAAACCCCTTTGTTTGTGGGACAAATGATCCCCTTTGCACATTGATTTGACTACTTAGCCCATGGAGGTATACATACCTATTCCCCTTAGGATTTGAACCTATGACCTTCAAGGAGGAAATACACGTTCTTCATTGTCAGGCCCACTAAACTCTCCCAGAGCATAAAACCACTTTGAAATCATTTCTTTATCTTCAAGAATCAAGAATACATCCCTGGATACTTACATCATGCTCAAATAGTTATCTCTTCCTTCTTTCTCACTCTCATATGCTCTCAATGCTCACTCTCATTAGCAATGCCACATAACCCTCTGTGGTACTCTCTCCTCAATGTGTTTTCATTCACTATCTATGGTGCTCCTAACCTTACACTTATTCTCTTTGTAATGAGATATACTATCTAAATTCCTCATCACATATTACACATAGACACAACTTCATCTAATTTCAAATATTTCTCTACAAATAACTCATAATTATCTCCCCTCCTCAAGTTCAAACATCTTTATCTTTAAATAATTATCTTAAACACAATAACTCATAAATACCTTCCCTCCCCTCAAATTCAAGCAACCCCTTTTATCTCAAGCAATGGTCTTAAACACCCGTTTTTTGTTCAATCATAATTCACCATGCCAAATTTCTCCACTTTTGCCTATAACACATTTTGTGAAGGTGATGCTCGTATATCATTTCGAAAAATAAAATAAAACTAACCCATCAAAAAAATCTCTAACACCACCAAACAATCCCAACGGAACGAAGGAAAAAAATGTATGTGATTACTATCTCCAACGATACAAATGTTTGAAAAATAGAAATCTAGGTATATGCAAAGATATTTCCTTACTTATGGTCGCCGTAGATTTTTAGAGCACCTCTTATCTTGATATCTCATCCATCTGATTGGCTTTTGGGCAGAAATAGTGTATTGTGTGTGTTTTGCCTTTGGGATATGGGGTTGAAGCTATTTCTGTACTTTGATGTCATATGCTGAAGCAATATGTGATTCATTCTGTATATGAAGGTGGAAAGCCAATCTTCAGGCATTAAGTTCCATGAACCTTAGAGCCCTGGATTATGTGATACTTGCAAATCTATGTTAACACCCTCAGCAACTGTCACTGGGTGTTTTTACAATTTTCGGAAGTGACTATCATTAGGAGTCGGACAAAATCCGTATCTGCCAAAGTCGCAGTTTTTGCCGATATTCAAACAGAGTTTCAGGTGAGGCATAGATTCTCCCATTTATCGGTTTATTCTGTAAAGGGTTTAGGCTTCCAGGGGTTGGTCTTGCATTCAAGTTCAAGTTTCGGAAACTCTATTAAACAGGTGATTGTGTTTTTTGGGTTTAAGTCTCAATCCGCATCCATCTTTTTGGTTTTGTTGGTTACATAACTGGATAAAACCAAGTCTTTATACAATTTGTTTTTCGTTTGATTGTGGCAAACGCATCCATATCTGCATTTGGGAGGGTGGAAATGGAGCTGAAAACGTTTAAATCTGTTCCCATCCAGTGCAACTGGGTCTCCACTCCCATTGTGACTTCATCTACATCAAGAAGTTCTTGTCACTTCTTTTCTCTTTCATTGAGAAAACCAGCAGCGACATCAGGCAAAACTCGCATTGCTCTGAAACAAGCCAAGTACTCCTTCCTGGGAAACAATAGCAACTTTCTATTCAACCCATTTCAAGTGGGTTTTTGCCAAAAATCTCCCCGTGGTCGTCCTCTAATAGTTGCAATCGTGAAAAGGAGAAAGGAAATGCCATTCGACAATGTTGTACAGCGCCAGAAGAAGCTGAAATTAGTGTCCAAGATTCGGGATATTCTTGTCAAACAGCCCAATAGGACGATGTCTCTTAGAGAGCTTGGTAAGTACAGAAGAGATCTTGGACTCGGTCGAAAGCGAAGAGTAATTGCCTTATTAAATAGATATCCCGGAGTATTTGAAATACTGCAAGAAGGTGTGTATTCCCTTTATTTCAGACTGACCCCAGAAGCAGACAAAATATATTTGGAGGAGTTGGGTATAAGGCAGAATATGGAAGCTCTTTTGGTGAATAAGTTGCGAAAAATAGTGATGATGTCTATTGATAAAAGGGTCCCCTTGGAGAGAATTGGGCATCTTAAGGCAGACCTTGGCCTTCCCGACGACTTCAAGACCAATATGTGCAATAGTTATCCTCAGTATTTTAAGGTTGTGGATTCTCCTCGAGGCTCTGCATTAGAACTGACGTCTTGGGATCCTGCTCTTGCTGTATCCGCTGCTGAGTTGGCCGATGAAGAAGCTCGTGAAAAAGAGATTGCAGAGAAAAATTTGATAATTGACAGGCCTCTAAAGTTCAAGAGGGTATCCTTGCCAAAAGGACTTAACCTCACGAAGAAAGACCGGGTAAGGCTACAAGCCTTCAAGGAAATTCCATTTATTTCCCCCTATGCTGATTCCAAGGACTTGGATCCGTCTTCAATGGAGGCAGAGAAGCATGCATGTGCTGTGGTTTATGAGCTTCTGAGCCTAACAATAGAAAAGAGAACTCTCGTAGACCATCTTACCCATTTTAGATATGATTATAAATTTTCTCAGAGGATAAGGGCAATGCTTATCAGGCATCCAGAGATGTTCTATGTTTCTCTGAAGGGAGACAGAGATTCTGTCTTTCTCAGAGATGCTTACCAAGACTCAGAGTTGATTGAGAAGGACCCCCTAATCATTGCTAGGGAAAGACTTCAAGGCCTTGTATCCATCAGCCGTTTCCAAAGACGGTCTAGAACTATAGGGCAAGTTCAGGAAGCAGGCGAAGAAGATGTCAATTTCTCAGAAGAAGATGAGGACGACGAAGATTGGTCTGACACAGAAGGCAGTGATGGCAATGATGATGAATGGAGTGATTTAGATGATGAGGAAGAGAGCAAACCACATGTTAAGGCCAGAGCCTCTCCTCAAGATAAAGCAAGATTCCTTTTGAAGGCTGTACGGAAAGATCCTTACATAAGAATTTCATCACCTCCTGAGAAGAAAGAGCTTTCAAGTGTAACTTCTAATGATACACCCAGGGAACAGTGGTGATTATTTTTA
>ML792575.1:262802-280322 GCA_009831015.1 Picea engelmannii
GCCATCCTCCAGGAGAATGGCTCTTGCAGCTGCACTAATTTCAACAACAGTCCATCCTCCAAAGGCAACAACAATGATTGAAATTTCACCAATTAAATAAATAATTATGGCTACCAAAATTTTGAACAGAAAGCCACTTTATGCAGAACCCTTTGCAAGCACATCAATCCGTTAATCTTTTAATGAGAGGCAACCGTTTTCTTCAAGAACGGGGAAAACCTCAAACATTTAGGAACAAAGTTTCACTCAAGATTGTGAATCTCAATAGTTTTAAACCTTCAAAATTTAACATGTAATTACACTAAATAATGAACGGAATAGCCACTTTATGCAGAAGCCTTTGCAAGCACATCAATCCGTTAATCTGTAGCGACTGTTTTCTTCAAGAATGGGGCACACCTCAAACATTTAGGAAGAAAATTCCAATAAAGATTGTGAATCTCAATAGTTTCAAACTGTCAAAAGTTATCATGTCATTGCCACTAAAGCTTCAAGGACAAGCCCAAGGCCTATACACATTTTCAATTGACTTTTCAAGGTGTTTTGAAGAAGCATCCTCAAGTTGTTAAGGAGTGAGGTTAACATGCACTATGTTGGGGAATCATAGGATTGGGTAGATTGGAGAGCAAGTATTCCAAGATATAGGTGGTGTCTAAAGACACTATTACAACACTTAAGCACAATCAAACATAGCTTAACATACAAAGAAGTCTAAGAAACCAAAATATTTCCACACACAACACATGATTCATTACACACTTAGATCGATCCATAGGGCCATCTTATATAACACCAAGATTTAATCAACTCCCTTGAAGTGAGGAAGGCAAGGTCTAGACTCCACATAGCTTGGTGAGGGCACATAATGGTTTCCTTAATTTCTGCCCTGTTTTGCGCACTAGGCGGCTGTTTTGTTCTAGTTTCCCAACTAGTGGAATGCTTAGTCGATTCCCTAGTTGACCATTCAGTCGACCTCCCAGTCAACTCTTCTAGTCGATTGACTGTCTCTAGAAGATCTAGAGGTGTGATGAACCAAGGTTGTTGGTGTTGAATTTATGATGGTTAAGCTGATGCATGTAGTTTATTTCATTTTAGCATGAACTGAACCATAAACACTGCAACAATACATTAGCTGTAGTAAACTAAGATCACAAGAAGAATAACCATGCACAAAAGAACACAAGAAGTATCCTGGGAAAACCCTTCTCAACCAAAGGAAAAACCCAACAATCCCCTTATTATATTGCCAAGAGAAAATCCACCATCCACCACCAAAACCTAGCACACAATAGGGTGCTGTTATGATTGAGAAACCTAACTCCTAGAGAAGTGCGAATTGCAGTCCTCATAATTTCAAACCACACCTTCTGAAATCATGAGATGACAAGTGAGTGTGATCCACAATGGGGATCCACTCTTATTTATACAAAACTTATCACATCAAATGATGTGTCTATTGGCACAATAGGGTCGACCTGTACAATTTAATAATATAATTAATAATTACACAATATTAATTATCTTTCACATGGTGGGGTCGACTTGTACCCTTTACATCACAAATTAGGGTTACAAGTAAATCTTACTCTTAGACAATATAGCAAGGATCTGACACGTCCACTAGTGCTCAGCCACTAGGGACACGTCCACCTGTGCTCAGCCATAGGGACGTCCCTCTCAACATATCAACTCAACTGAGTCCACATGAGTACCATCTGGAGAACCATCTCAAGCTGACTCAACTAAGTTCATAGGAGTACAATGCAGGAGACCAACTCAAGCCGACTCAACTCAGTCCAGAGGAGTACAAGGAAGGAGACCATCTCAAGTCATCTCAACTTAGTCCAGAGGAGTAGACAAGAGACCACACATCATCACAACTCAGTTCAGAGTCTGATGCACACCCATCACATGGGCACACCCAACACATGGGCACACATTGTCTCAACTCAGTCCAGAGGAGAACGACACACCCATCACATGGGTCCTCTCATAGATCGACTCAACTCAGTCCAGAGGAGAACGACCTGGAGAATGTCACACGACGCTGCAATCATCAACAGTTGGGAGTTAGAGTGGGAAGTGCAATTTTCCAAAAGCTTCTAGGAGCAGAGTGTTTTGGGAGTGTTTTTTATATAATACATATTTTAATATATTTTGATGCGTAGATAGTAAAAAAAACGTGCAAAATGTCGAATCATCTACAACAAACATGAAAACATAGATTTAACTATTGGATTAATGATGATCATTAAAGCATCAACCATTTAGTACACATATAACATTAATCATCTAGTAGTTATAACTTATAACTTATAACATTGTCATCAAATGATCAATCATCAACCGCAACATCAACCTTCATGTTTCAACATATAAAATTTGTCATCAACAAATTGTAACAAGTAACATCAACCACGAAATGAAACAAAGCATCATATACATTACCAAAGAGTTGTAAGATTCAATCAATAGTTCAAAGCTAAGTTCAAAGTTCAAACTTAAACTATCATATGATGTTTACAAAATAAACCATAATAAAGACAAAGTACTAAGTTCTAGAGACTACTTCTAAATAGGAAAAAGAAAAGGAGATCTAGTATTTACTGGAGAGCAAATGGAGTGAGTGAGTATTTTAATCCACCAAGGAACTTGAGTCATGCCTAAAGCAAGCTTTTGGAACCTTGTCTTGGTTCCCACAAGCAACTTTTTTTTGCCAAATTCGCCTCAATGTTGGAGTGATTTTTCATCTCCCAGGAGTGTTTCCCTCCCTAAGCGCTCCTTGAAAGTGTAGGGAGCATGTTTTATTTCAAGGGAGTGCACTCCCACAAGGGAGCGTTTAGGAAGCACGCTCCTTAGGGTGCTTCCTGAACTCTCCCTTTGGGAGCATGCTTCGGGAGTGAAGCCCTGGGGGGTGCTCCCTACAGTGTAGTGATGAACTATCAAAGCCTATTGTTTCAACATCCCCCCATCAACACATTGCTTTGGAGATTCAGATGTGAAATTACTCCTACACACCTTATAATTGTAGCTTCCTGAAGCCCAAGCATAGCCTGAAGTTTCACAAACTTAGCTTTTGATAAAGGTTTTGTAAAAATATCAACTTGATCATCTATCATGCAATAAACAAGATTCACAACATTTTCTTGTACTATCTCAATTATTAAGCATGAAGCTCCACATGCTTCATTTCACTGTGTGCAATAGTGTTTTCTGCAACCCGTGTTGCACTTTGATTATCACAATACACCATAGTTGATATCTCAATTGGAAAGCCAAGTTTGCCCATAAGGTGTCGAATCCACATGGCTTCTGTGCTAGCATGTACTGCACCATGGTATTATGCTTCTATGGTCGATAAAGAAATTGCTTTTTGCTATTTACAAGACTAGACAATGGGTTGGGTAAAGAGCCAAGTCGAAACACATATTCAGTTGTCGACTTCCTTCCATCTCCATCTCTAGCCCAATTCGAGTCAATGTAATTGACTAACTGGTTCACTTTAGCACTGCAATACTTTATACCAAGCTGATAGGTCAACTTGATATAACGAACAATTCTCTCTGCGACTTTAAGGTGACTTTCTGGTAGTCTTGCATAAATTGAGAAACCACATTCACAACAAAAGAAATATCAAGTTGATTGTGAATTAAATAAATAAGGCTATCAACAAGTTGTTGATAGAGTGTAGCATTGACTTTCGGAAAATTGCACTCCTTGGTTAGCTTCACTTCTAATTGATAAGGTGCAACACATGGTTTACAGTCTTCCATCCCGAACTTCTGTAAAAGGTTCAATACATATTTAGGTTGAGAAATAAAGATACTGTCATCCATCTGTAGGACTTGGATGCCCAAAAAGAAATGCAACAAACCAAGATTAGTGATTTCAGAGGTATCCGCTAATTGTGTCTTCAAACCCATAATTAAATTTACATTACTTCTAGTAATGACTAAGTCATCTACATACAATGCAACAATCAATGTTTTATATTTACATGCAATACATAGATACTGTGATTATATTCACAATGTTTGAAACCAAAATTGACGAAAAAATGATCAATCTTCTCATACCATGCCCTAGGGGCTTGTTTCAAACCATACAAGGTTTTCTTCAGTTGGCACACAAGACTACCATTCTTCTTAGAACTGGGGGGTTGTTCCATATAAATTTCTTTAGTGAGATCACCATGTAAAAAGACACTTTTGACATCCATTTGATGTACCTCCCATCCAAACTGAGCAACAAGTGAAAGAATTAGTTGAACAAAGTTTATTTTTGCAATTGGTGCAAGGGTCTTAGTGTAGTCAATGCTTTCTTGCTAAGAAAATCCCTTAGCTTCCAAATGAGCCTCATGTCTTTCAACAACACTTTTATATGTGAATTCGGTCTTGTAGACCCATCGACATTTTACCACGTTCTTTCTTTGTGACCGAGGAACTAAATTCCACGTGTCATTCTTCATTAAGGAATGATACTCATTAGCGATGGTATTCTCCCATTCAGGCCGTCCATGTGCATCTACATACGTATCTGGATCACATGCCTCTAGCACACGTGTCACTAGAGCAACATTACCATGTTGTTTTTGACTTTTTTTTTTCTTGAGTCATCTTTGTTTCTTACATCAACTCTAGTAGCTTCAATTGCCTCGGCATCCCATCTAGGAAGACAAGCTCCAACTATTTAAGGAGTCCTAACTATTTAAGGAGTCCTTGTACCAAGGTCATTAGGAGGAATCCCAAAGTTTGTAGTCAATTATGTTGTGGAAGATCGACTATTAGTTGAACTAGATGGAGAAGTCGACTGCCTAGTCAACGACTTAGTAAGATAATTAGTAGATCCAGAATTCCGTAGAGTTTTCAATGGATTATTGTGCAACAAGCTAGAAGAAGAGTTCAATAGAGTGATACCTAAGGTCTTCTCATTAAAGACAATATCTCGTTTGCATTGTTTGACAAGGTCAAACAATTTGTAGGCCTTCGACTCTTTAGAGTAGCCCATCATTGTATAGGCACGACTCTTTGCATCTAGTTTCTTCCTTTTGTCGTTTGGAATATGAGCCGATGCATTGCATCCAAAGGTTCTAACTTCTAAGATGTTTGACTAAGTCATATCCATTTTTCAACTGGAGTCATATCCCATACAACTTTAGTCGGAATCAGATTTAACAAATAGTTTGAGCAGTAAACAATTTCTGCCCAAAAACAAGTCGATAGAGCTTTGGCTTGAAGCAAGCAATGTGCCATTTCAACCAAAGTCTCATTCTTCCTTTTAGCAACACCATTTTTCCGGGTCGTGTGAGGCATCGATCTTTGCTAGTAGATACCATTCTGTGATAAGTACCTTTCAAATTCCTTGCTCACATATTCTCCATTGTTAGATCTTAAACATTCCACTGGTTGACTGCATTACTTTTCAACAAGTGCCCTAAATTCCTTAAATCTTTCAAAGACACGATTCTTATTTTTCAAGAAATACAACCAAGTATACTTGGAAAAGACATCAATAAGGTCAATACATACCTTGCATTAGCTAGTGATGGTTTGTTCATGGACAATAGGTCACTATGGACAAGTTCCAACTAAGTCTTTACACTCCAAGCTTTCCCTATTTCAAAGGCAACCTGATGATGCCTGCCAAGCATACATCCTTCACATGCTCCATCAAGGGGAATAGTTGTGGTTAGACCAACAGTCGTGTTGCGTTTTACCATCAGGTTTAGGCTTCAAAATTCAAGTGTCTGAGCCGTTCATGCCATAGTCTGCTTCGGTTGTTGGTGTGGGCTATGAGTGCAGTTGGTCCAAGGTCTTTCTTGGGAAGGTCACAAAACTTATATAGGCGATCCTTCGGATTTAAGAATCCTTGAGCGAAAACAACAAATTTGTTCATCATGTACTTAACAACAAACCGATCTAGCTAAAATTCTACTTTCTTGCCAATCTAGGTTAGCTGGGTCACCGACAACAAATTTGCACTTAGACTAGGTACATGATACACATCAGTGATCACACCATGCTGACATTCAATCTTTCCACAATCGACAATAGTAAGTGCATAATTATTAACTACAAAGATATTTTTTTTTGTAGCTTCCTTTAATGAAGAAAAGAGAGAAGCAACCTTAGCCATGTGATGGGTGCAACCGAAGTCAACTATCTATTCACTCTAAGAAGTATGAGCATGCAAGGGATGAGAGGCACTAACAAAAAACGTATAGTTATCTTCCTTACCTTCTGAAGTTTGTTTCTATAGGTCAGTTAATCTTCTAGTTGAAACGTTTCCTTCAAGTTTCTTCACTTTGTCCTCTAGATCCTTGGTTTTTTGCCAACAAGCCTTCTCCACATGTCTCAATTTCTTGTAGTAGCGACAAGTCTTCTTTTTTTCCCTTTCTTAGTCGAAGTTTGATCACCATGCTTCTTCTTGTCAGTTTGATCGACATGGTCGCGTTCCTTTCTCCCATCAACCTCTATCTTTGTAATTTTGTCAAACTTTTCCCTTCAACAAATGGGCCTGTTGCTTGACCTCAAGTTTCCCTTCATCAAGTGATTTCCCTTGTGGCTTAATAAGTAGACCACAAAAGGAATCAAAGGTATAATCCTTACCATCATCATTTCAGGGGGTCCAACTGGCATGAAACATTGAACATAACACATTGTATGGCATCTTCTGATTCATCAGGATCAGTTCTACGAGCTGGCCATCTTTCTTAGGAAAACCCTTTCCACATAATTTCAATTGGAAGTTCCTTCACACAGGCCATATAGTTTTCAATTCTTTCAAAAGAGAGAGGATTGTGAGAGATCAACTCTTTCTCAATCTACATAACTTGACTTTCGTCGGTTTTATCAAACAAAGGCTTTAGCTTCTTCCAGACAACATTTGGGCAATGAATCCTGCTTATGTGAAAGTGAATCTTTGTAGAGATGTAGGTCGTTAGGACTCCTACAACCTCATCCTTCTTCTTGTCGATGACAAACTTCCGTTGGTCATCCTTTGGATTTGGAACCGCAGTCTTGGTAACTACCACAATGCTTTACTCTTCAATGAGGTTTCCATATCTTGTGTTCAAATTCCATAATTGTTTCCATTTAGAACCATAAGGTCTGGCTTGGAACTCATAATGTCAATCTATTGATCTAATCCCAAATTCAGTCTGGAAGTGGAAACACTTGGTTAATCATCTAGATATGTCCAACTTGTCAGGAGCGTTGAAAGCCTCCACAAGACTTGTAGACAATAAGTTAGATCTCAAACCACTAGCTCTAATACCATGTTGGCGAATTAGAGGAATAGGTAGATCGGAGAGCTAGTATTCCAAGATAGAGGTGGTGTCTAAAGATATCGTCACAACACTTAAGAACAATTGAGCATAGCTCAACATACAAAGAAGTGTAAGAAACCAAAATATTTCCATACACAACACATGATTCATTACATACTTAGATTGACACATAGGGCCATCTTGTATAGCACCAAGATTTAACCAACTCCCTTGAAGTGAGGAAGACGAGGTCCACATAGCTTGGTGAGGGCGCATAACTGTTTCCTTAATTTCTATCCCGTTCTATGCATTAATTGATTGTTTGTTCTAATTGCCCAACCACTCGAATGCTTAGTCAGCTCCTCAGTGAACCACCGGGTCAACTTGTCTAATCCATTGTTGATTGATTGTCTCCAAAAGATCCAGAGGTGTGATGAACTATCAAAGCCTGGTATTCCAACACATTCATGTGCATTAAGTATTTTCCTCATTTTTCACCATTTTGATAGAATTTAGCAATTTCTTTGACCACATGAACTTGACAATAATAGTTTGACAATTATAATTTTTTTACTTGTTAACTAGTGTAGTCAAGTAGGGTACTCATCATAGAGTAGGCATGATGTCGTAGGATTCATTTATTCATTTTTTTCGTGAAATACACATCCCGAGGAAATTTCCCAAGCATTTTCGCTCGTTCCAAGGATGGTACCTAGGGTTAACCGGATTTTACAGAAGCCGAGGCTTGTCAACATAAGGCCCAAGGTTGTTATAGCAATATACTCATTAAGAGCTCAAAATGTCACTTGTGAGAATTGAACTTGGGTGGGGAGGATAACTCTCCTCTCAACTGCTCGGGCTAGATGCAATTGATAGGATTTATTTATTCATTAGAGAAACACAACTAATGTAATGGCATAAATGCTATTGATCAACCTGGCATTATGTTGTAGGATTCTCAACTATTTTTGATAATTTAAGATGAAGGGAATAAAAGAGAAACAATACAAATTATCTCCTTGCGAAAAACATCAAATACAATCTGCTAAGGTGCAACTGTGTTTGAAAGTTGTAGAGAAAGCAAGATATCTACATCTTGATCTTTGTAATGATCTAATCAAGGAAAGATTTTAATATCTTTGTTATTATCATGACATCATCTTTTATTGTCCTTGCCTTGGTAGTAGACTAAGAAATTGGTTCCTTTTCATTGCTCCTATTCTTTGAGGAGTGCTAATTTTTAGGGAGATGTTCGCAGTGTATGCAGGTTTATGTAAAAAACAAATATTTGGCTTTTATATGCATAATAAAATTGATCTAGGAGAAAAAATTTCAAATAAATTAGGGACAAATTATTTTTTCCAATGTGGATAATAATGCTTGGTAGAAGGAATAATAACAAATAAAATTAAATCATCCAAGATCATGGTGGCATGCAAAAGGAGATTGCAAATAAAGAAACATCTATTAATATAGGTTTTGCTTGTCAGGCCTATCTATGGATTTGGTTTCTTTGTTGCATTTCAAGTGTTTTCTTCCTTATGATTATTTCATAACACTTATCATTTTCTTTGCAAGCTCTTGTATATGTGAAAATACAACAAATAGAAGTTACTTGTCTTTTATATAGAAGAATCAAAACTTAGGCTTTGTAATAATGCTCTAATTGCATGGGTAAGTAGGGGAAGATAGAGCTTGGTGGGCTAGCTTGAGTGCTTTGAGCTTCGTGCAAGAGGTCTTTGTGTTATTCCCTGGGTTGGTTGCTTTTGTTGTGTGCCTCACTTGATCTACTTGCTGAGTCAACCACCGTAGTTAGCGCCAATGGGTTTACATTGGGTACCATCCTTGAAATGCGGGAAGTACCCAGGGGTTTTCTAGTGAGGTTTTCCTTGGAAAAAAAGTAGGAGGAGATTGTAGTGTTCCTTAGCCCTTAAACTTGAAACACATCTAGGTATATAGAGAACATAATTGCAAGAAACCAGATACAAGAGACAATAAGATGAAATAAGCAAAAGATACCCTTGCATTATGATAATCATAAGAAGGAAAACCATGTTCACTTGCCTCTTAAGGTGGGGCAACCTTTCACTAAGCAAACCCTCAAATAGAACAACACAAGACAAACATTCCATAGCCTCCTATCTCTTTAAATAGATTTTCAATAGCAAAACCACCAACTACTTGTGGTCCCATCACTAATGGGTACCAACTACCTAGTAGGCCTTATAAAGTGGACCCTTTTAAATTAAATAACTATCCACTACTATCTAACGAGCCTTATTCAAAGAGAATGGGCACATGCAAAAATTGACTGACTTCTAGGTAGCCTAAAGTAGGGAGGTTAGGGTAGGACCCTAACATGCCCTCCCCCATCAGAAGTAGCATTGTCCTCAAGGCTGAAGATGAGGAAGTTGTAGCAGAATTGTGGTTGGTTCCTGTTATCCCCACTTTGTGGGATAACTAAGGAGATGATGTCTCGAGGCCCTCAGGTTGCAGACATGGAATGCCGAGAGACCACATGACTAGCAGTGTCCACTTGCACATATGGAAACCCGCTCTATCATTTCACGTTGGATCCATCGTCAGAGGATCCACCACACCAACTAGCTTTTGGAAAGTATTTGGGTCTTGTTCCATGCAGTACAAGTCAGGTATTGTGGCAGGTAACCACCCTAATATTTGAGGCATTTAAACATGTTGTATTAAAGCTGCTTTTGAGTATAAAACGTCTGCTTGGACATTATGCTTTTGACCTTGTTTCACCTTGGTCGATTTCCTAGTAAGTGGCCAACTCTTGGGGAAGGGGTGTAACCGTGGGTCCCTTGCGGGGTCATTGTACCGTTCTCGACCATACTTATCACTTTCCGCTCAACACATTCCCATCACATTGCCCTCTTCTAGGCCCTTTGGCTTTAGTGACCCAAGAAGGGCATGTACCTCATTTCATGGGAAGAATGGGCTGAAGGCCCAGAGGCTTGTAGCTGGCAAAAGTTAAAAGCCAAACCATTAACCTTCTAGATGCTCGCCCAGGGATACTGAGGACAATGAAATGTCTCTCATAAAAAATTGATGAGACCCGTGAAAGAATAAGTAATAACAAATGCCAACCAGGGAGGGGCATGTGTGGGCACTGTTTTTAATGCTTAGGTAGAAGCCCCACACATGTTTCCAACTTGGAGAAGCATGATGTGACTAGGGTAGAGTTAAGGTGGGCACAATTTTTATTGCTTAGGTAGAAGCCCCACCTTGGCTTCAACCTGGAAACATCCTAAAAGAATTAAAGGCAATGAATGGACTTGGAAAAAGGTTGCATTGAAAACGAAGGTGCAACACACCCTCTACAAAGGCACCCATAGATGAGACAATACGAGCCCTTGTATGTCATGAAACCCATTGACCTATGAAGTCTAAACCCCTATCCACCTCATCATCCACTACATGACCTTGAAGGGGCATCCTTGGGAACATCCCCTACTTGAGGGTTTTGGTCTACCCAATAGGAATTTTATGACACTCCTCCCATACCTAAACTTGGTCAACCATATAGGGTCTTTGAGCATTTGTTTAATTTGACGAGGTAGTTTTGATGCACATTTTTAGATGCCTTGTTTATTAGATGTGGTTTTCACTTGTCATGATATTTTGACTTGAGATCATTGGAGGGCATACCCATTTGTTTTGTAGGGCCTCGCTTGGTGGCTAGTTTTGGGAGAACAAGCCTATCTTGGGCTTCCATGGGGCAAGAAGCCCACAGGATGGATGCCTAGGGCCTGCATGCTGAATGACGAAGACATGCCTTTGGAGGCCTAGAAGACATCATGGATGACCTTACCTAGCCCCTCTTACCCAAACGACTTGCCTAGGAGATGCAAAATGTCACTTTTGGAGGCTTGACGTCATCTAGGGCTAGGGTTTGGTAGTGATGGAGTTGTTGCTCATTGACACTTGGCATGATTTGACCGGAGGAGGCATAGAGAGACCTTGGCACATGAAGAGGAGGCTCAAAAAGCCCCAACGACCTCCACTTTCTTCTCCAATGACTTGGAAAAGTTTCAAAACGTCCCCTAGAGGGGTGACATCTTACTTAGGGTTTCATTTTATGTGCAAAGTATGAATTGTTTAGTATTATTTTTTTGTAAAGGGGAAAAGTAGGGGTTTGTTGTCCCCTTACTTTGTGTTTACCCTAACCTAAGTGGACAAACTATGTCTAAGACTTTTTGTATCAATAGAGATCAAACTCAAATCATTTTAACATAACTCTCCCATTGTGAGAAGACTCTATGGCTGAAATTTTCTCTATACTTGTGCATTTTTGGTATTTCTCTCTCTTGCAAATGCTTTTTGGTGCTATCTCTTGGTGAATGGACGAGGAGAAGTGATGCGCACCTCTTGAAGGCTTTTGCTCTTGGATGGTAATTTGCATGGTGAACTAGGGTTTGATATCTCTTTTCTTGGAATTGGTAAGGAAAATCTGCAAATGCTAGTTGTTTCTTTGCTTATTCTTGGTTATTTGTGGTGGAAACCCTAGGAGTATGTTGGATACACCCTCCATTTATGCTTCATCTTCTTGTTAAAGTTATAAGACATTCTTGAACAAGGGTTGCTAGGAGAAGTACAAGTGTGCACACCCTCCTAGATTAACCCTAAGTTGGTTGGCATACCCTAGGGAGTAAGAGGTTTTACACCCCTAGGGATCTTGTTGATCCAACTTGTGCTTTAAGACCCCATTCACCCAATTATAAAGACACTAATCAGTTTTTTTGCATTGGAGAAATAAATTCTTTGCCTCGGTAAACATGATTTTATGAGATACTAATCTTGTTTCAATTGGATAATTTTTAGCATGCTAAGGGCTTGTCAAGGCCACTAGGGCGTCTTGATTGGCCTAGTCTTCTTAGATTTATAGCTCATTAAAAGCTACAGACATTAGGGCTGCAGCAAAAGCTCTCTTTATTCACTTGTAACTTGCTTTTCAACCGTCAGAATTTGCTTAAAGTTTGTCAAGATATTCTATTGGGTTTAGCGCAACTTTTGGGTGGACTCTTTGTAAGTTTTGGTGGTTGGATTTACTGCTGTAACAATTTGTTTGCTACAAACATAAGGCTGCAAAATATCTCTGCAAACACCTTTTATTACAATCTTGTTTCATTGCTAAAGTCTTGTGCTTTCATTCTTGAGTATTACTAGTGTTTATCTAGCTTATCTCTTGCATCATTTATTGGACTTCTAGCAATTGTTTAACAACTTTAACACTTATTTTCTTGCTGATATATATCTTTGTTTACTGCTGCAATTAGGGACAACAAGCTTAACTTGCTTGTCCACCTAACATTATACATATATATTTGGCTTGTTCTTGTGTCTCAGGCAGGTACAATCACTCTTTGCAGGTGCTCTTATCTCTTGGAAACTTTTGGCTACCACTTAGACTCTTTAACAAGTCCTTTCGCATTCTCTATCTTGACCTTTAGGGGGGGCCTTCTTTCATTTCTTCACTTTCCATCTCAACTCCCCTAGGGTCACTGGGATTCCGCCCTTGAGGTGATTCTCTCATCTCTAAAGTGACGGGAAGACTTGCCAAAGGTGACAGTGGGTAGGTGTTCTTTAAGTTGTCGCCATTTGGTGGTTGGGTCGGGCTTTGCCCAACCTACAACTTGTGCGATAACAGTTCCCATGTGGCATCTTCAAGTGACACGTCTTTCCACTAGATTAGTACTTCATAGATTGTGCATTGGCGCAATTGGCGTTCTCTGGTATCTAATACTGCTTCCGATTGAAGCCAAATGGAGCCTTCTTCATCAAGTTCTGGTAAGTTAGTTTGCACCTTGCACTTTGATCCTACGACCTTCTTTAGATAAGACACATGAAATACTAGATGAATCTTGGAGTGGGTTGGAAGAGCCAATTTGTAGGTGACTTGTCCAATGCATTGGATGATCTCATAGGGTCCATAGAACTTTGGTGCTAATTTTTGAGGTGTTTTGTCGTCGAGTGATGTTTGTTTATAGGGTTGAAGGTGAAGAAAAACCTAATCCCCTGTTGCAAAAGAACATTCAGAGCGATGCTGGTCTACTTGTTGCTTCATTATATTTTGAGCCATAACCAATTGTCCTTCAGTATGCAAAGAGTAGCTTCTCTAGTGTGGAGTGTGTTATCCATTGCCTGAACCTTGGAGGCGCCTGGTAAATATGAAGTGACTGACAATGATTTTTGACCATATATAGCTTCATATGGGGTCATTTTGGTAGCTCCATGATAAGAGGTATTGTACCACCATTCTACAAGGGGAAGCCATTGTACCCATTGTTGTGTTTTTTCAAAAGCAAAGCAACACAAATAAGTTTCTAAGCACTTGTTGACCACTTTGGTTTGACCCTCTGTTTGGGGGTGATATGCAATGCTCATGTTCAGCTGGGTACCCTGTAGTTTAAACAACTCTTGCCAAAATTTGCTGGTGAAGGTAAGGTCTCAATACTTAAAAACTTGATCCAGGAAGACTTGGGCAATAGAGGAGGGGGTAAATGGATGTGGGAAGGCACAAAATGGGCATATTTTGAAAGACGATTGACTACCACCATGATCATGGATTTGTTACCCTCCCTCAGAAGTTCCAGTATAAAATCAATAGAGATGTCGGTCCATATATGTGTTGGGATTGGTAGTGGTTGTAATGCCCCTGGCATCTTTACTATCTCACCCTTGTTTATTTGGCAAGTGTCACAAGTTGCCACAAAATCCTGGATGTTGGTTTTCATGCCTTCCCAAAAGAATGAGTGCTTAGTTCATACATATGTTTTATGAAATCCAGAGTGATCTGTTGTAGGTGATGAATGAAATTCCTCCAAGAACCTTTGTTTCAAGGAAGAATTCTTTACTAGAACAATGCGCCCTTTATACCTCAATGTATCTAGCTGCCATTGATGCCCTTTAGAAGGGTTGGGATCTTCCTGTAGCCCATGGATGAGTTGAACGATAGTGTCATTTGCTATCCATTCTTGATGGGCTTCCTTGAACCAACCTGGAATGGGTAAAAATAAGGCAAAGAGGGATCCATCCTCCTCAAATTGCTGGGGTAAATCATCAACCACCAATTTTTTTCCACTCTTATAGATAATCTCATAATCATACCCTTGCATCTTGGTGACCCACCTATGTTGCTCTGGTGATGATAACCTTTGTTCGAGAAAGTACTTTAGACTGTGATGGTTAGTTTTGTTTTGGAAACGTTGCCCTATGAGATATGGATGCCGGGTCTCTACTGCATGCAGGATTGCCATCCTCTTTCTTATATGTGGATTTACCCAAATTGTAGTCACACAATTGCTTATTGGTGAATGCCAAGGGGCACTCTTCTTGCATCAAAACTGTGCCAAGACCTCTATCGGAGGCATCACATTCGAGGACAAAAGTTTTAGTAAAATATGATATTGCTAATATCGGAGTAGTGCACATGGCATCCTTTAAAGTTAAGAAGGCTTGCTTGGATACTTCGGTCCATACAAAGACATTCTGCACAGATGTTAGAGGAGCCACAATTTTGCCATAATATTTTACGAACTTCCTATAGTAGTCGATAAGTCCTAAGAACCCATGGAAGCTCTTCAATGTCTTGGGTCGAGGCCACTCTTGCATAACTACAACTTTCTTGGGATCTACTCGTGCGCCATCTTTATTGACAATGTGCCCCAAGTATTCAACCTCTGAAGCCCCAAAAGAACATTTGGAGTGTTTCAGAAATAGTTGGTGGTCCCTTAGGAGTTGCAATGCTCTATCGACATGCTCTATGTGACAAATCCTTTGACTTGTTGTAGATCAGGATATCAACAAAAAATACTAGCACAAAACTGCATAGAAAGGGTCAATTTTTTTTGTTCACGAGGCTTTGGAAGGTGGATGGAGCATTGCAAAGGTTGAAGGGCATCACTAAAAATTCATAATGACCTTCATGTGTGTGGAAGGCTATCTTTGGGATGTTTTCCTTTTTCATTCGTACTTGGTCGTAGTCGGAATGCAGGTCAAGTTTGGTGAAAACTTTGCTCCATGAAGATCATCAATAATTGGGATGGGGAATTTATCTTTCATGGTTAATTTATCGAGGGCCCGAAAACAACGACACATGCACCATTTGCCTTCCTTTTTTAATACCATGACCATTGGTGACGAGTAGGGGTTGGTACTGGGATGTATGAATCCAACCTCCAACAATTCTTGAATAATCTTTTCAATTTCATTCTTTTGTGCAATCCTGCCTACAAGGATGCACATTGGGTAGTAGACTACTGAAAATTAGTGGAATACCATGGTCATGCTCCCCTCGTGAAGGTGGTAACCCCTGGTGTGTTTCAAATATCCGTTGATGTTTGGAGAGGACCAATTGCAGTTCAGGGTGAATCCCCCGTGGGGGGTGTCCACTACTTGTATGGCATTGAACTATGCAATAATGCTTGATTGGCCTTTCTTTAGTAACTTCTCCATGTGATGAGAGGTGATAGTTTTAAGGGAATCAAATGTAATCCCTTTGAGGGTATGTTTGTGCCCTTCCTTATTGAAGTTCAAGTATAAATCCTTGAAATCCATGGTGACAGGTCCCAAAGTGCGTAGCCATTCCGCCCCAAGAACTACATCACAACCACCCATCAAACATGTGGGTTTTGAGATGATACCCAATTGGAGTTTCACATTTTCACATCGGCCACCACTTTTCATCACACCTCCATTAGCAATAATAATTTGAAAATTAGGCATAGGATGGGCATAACAACAAGTTTCCACAACTACTTTCTGTGAATAAAATTGTGGGTGCTGCCATTGTCAATCAATACAATCAGCTTGTGATTCTTAATCTAACCAATCAACTTCAATGTTTGGGGTGTCAAGAAACTGGATAAGGCATGGAGAGCAAGGAGCTTGCAAAGTGTTTTACTCATTCGTTGGAAGTGTGGCATTGTCCAACTAGGGTTCAGGAGTGTCTTCAATAGATGTGTATTCTGAGCGTTCGTGTGGGGAGATATCCATTTGAAATAATTTCTATTCTTTACATTTGTTCCCTTTGAAATATCACTTGTCACAATTATAGCAAAGGTGGAGGCGTTGATGTTTTTCCATCTCATTTGGAGACAACTTGTGGATTTTGATTGGTTGTGAGTTGGAGGAGTTGGGGGTAGTCGCCTCAGGGGGGCTAGGGCAAGTGGTGAATAAAGGTCCCTTGGTTTGTGCATTGATCACCATCTTAACTTCTTTAGCTCTGTCACGAGCTTCCATCCATGGTTTTGGGTGCTGCATCATGATGTGTGCTCTAATTGCTTCCTTGAGGCCACTGATGAAACATTCTTTAAAAAATGAATCACATAGGTCCTCTGTGTGGATTGCCAATTGCTTAAAGGCGGTAATATAGTCCATAATTGTGCTAGTTTGGCATAATTTTGTCAAGCATCCCAAATAGTGAGTGTGACGTCCAAAACAAGCATAAAGGACTTGCACAAACTAGTTCCAGGCAATGTAGCCTTTACAAGCCTTCTTATACCATTGCCACCATTAGCCAATGTTCAACAACCAAATATAAGACCCCCACTTTTAGTTTTTAAGGTCATCAGTAATGCCATGGAGAGAGAAATAATGTTCCATTTTGGTAACCCATCCTGAGGGATGGGAACCATCAAGTTTGTTCATGTCGACATTTGGAAAACAATGCCATGAAGTGTGATCTTGAAAGTGTGTGTGGGGGTTATCTCGAAAAGGCGTGTGTGTGCCTGTGCTTCGTGGGCCGGGGATTCCTCCTTGGTTGGATCAATGTTTGGATCTGGTATATTGATATTCAAGAGGGCACTTAACACCTCAATATTATGCCTTGTGATTTCATTGTTTTATTCATAATGTTGAGTGTAGACTCAATGCCAAAAATCTTGTCTTCTAGAGGTTGGTTCTATGCAGGTTGGGCCTAGTTTTGGTTCTCCATGTTGGTCATGTTTTGAGTCTAAACCATGTGATCACCAATGATTTTGTGGAAGTGTTATTCTCCACTTACCTCATTGTGATTAGTGGCTTGAAAGAGTTTGTTCAGATATACCATGAATCACTGTACTTTCGGGTCCACACAAAAAGGGTTACTTGAGAGGTAGATTCAAGCGATCTCTGTGTTATTTAAAGACGCTGGAACATGTCTCTAGTTTTTAAGGACACCAGAACTGTTAGAATATAGAATATGGTGTGCTCGTTTTACCATTGACGATACCCTCGTCACCCAACCACAGGCC
>ML792575.1:285756-296010 GCA_009831015.1 Picea engelmannii
TCCTTCTGGGTATGTGTCTGTTCAGTATATTATTATTAATTCTGGCCGACTTCTTCTCTTGGAGGCTAATAACCTAGTATAAATTATCTTCTTGAGCCGACAAGGCTTCTAGGGTTATTAGCCAACTCATTAGGGTTTATCTTGCTTTCTGGAGTCTTCTATTCTCGTTAGGTTCACACGTGGGGGTAAATACCTCCCGCAGCTACCATAATATTAACAAGAACATGTCTCTAGCCTAAAAATAAATTGCTAAAAATTGAGGCATGTTTGCTCAGGAAAGAACTACGATACCACTTATAGTGTTCCTTAACCGTTAAACTTCAATCACATCGAGGTATACAAAGAATATAATTGTAAGAAACCAGATACAAGACACAATAAGATGAAATATGCAAAAGATACCCTTGTATTATGGTAATTAGAAGAAGGAAAATGACATTCACTTTCATCTTAAGGTGGGGCGACCTTTCACTAAGCAAAGCTCCAAATACAACAACACAAAACAAACATTCCATAGCCTCCTATCTTTTTAAATAGATTTTCAATCGCAAAATATCTACTTGTAGTCCCATCACTTATGGGTACCAACTATCTAGTGGGCCTTATAAAGTGGACCCTTTTAGATTAAATAACTATCCGGTACTATCAAATGGGATTATTCAAAGAGGATGGAAGCATACAACAATTTATTAACTCTTAGGTACCCTAAAGTAGGGAGGTTAGGGTAGGACCCTAAAAGAGATGGGAAGAACTCGCGGAAGAATGGAAAAGAGGACATGCCAGGTGTGTGCGAAAGGAGAAGTGGAGACTACAATATATCTTTTTTCAATGTGAGGCATACAACCACATCAGGGAGAGAATAAACTACATGCTAATAGTTGGGAGACAACATTCCAATAATACCAAGTAAAAGACACAATAAGGCAAGTCACCAGAATGATGCGCATTAGGGATAAGCCACTGAAAGCCGCTACAACAGGTAGGAGGCTTTTGACACGGAGAGAAGAAGTTTGAGTCCAGATGAGTAGTCCAAAACTTCTTTTTATCATACTCTTATCTAGCCTTCATCTTGTTCTTTCCTCTCCTTTTATTTTTATGAAGATGTTGCATTGAATGTAAGCATCTTTGTCCCATAGGCCAGTGGGTCTCATGGAAATTTAAGTAGAAATTCCATCTATCCATATATCTCTCTCTAAAAAAATTTGTCTTTGAAATTTTCAATGTATCTATTTTTTATAAGGGGGAAAGTTAGACAAAAAAGAGTCTGATTTGAATGTTTTGTCTTGTGCACTGCCTATCTATTTCTTATAAGGGGGAAACCAAGCAACTCCTGTCTGTGATCCTCTTGGTCTTTCTCAAATAGTTTGTAGGGCCAATATCGATACAAGACAACTTCATTGTCTACAATCCTCTTGGTGGTTGTTGAAGAACCTATGATATCCAACATTGACACAACCGGTGATAGAACTAAGGGTCTGTGCAACATGATAATGCATTGAGGAAGTCACTGCTTGTGGTAGTTTGGAGAGGGTACTCAACTTTAGACCTAAGGAGAGTCCAACTTGAGTAATGTAGTACAGAGAGAACAACTAAAGTTTAATGGTGGAAAATGGAAAGAAATTCCACTCTCCAATATGGAGGTTCATGTTGAAATTGATAGTATTTTGTCCATTGATTATATTGAATTTATGCATTTTTTGGTTTGTTCCATTATTCTTCTATCATATCTTGAGAGGTATGACAATGCATTTCTTATCATCCTCGTATAGGAAAGTTATATTGCAAATCGTATGCTATGTGCAGGCTTTTACATGTCTTGGTTTGAGTTTTTATTACTAAGAAAATATAAATCTTTTTCTTTGGTATTGTCATTATTGATGATGAATGAGCACATCTGCAATTTTCATTATGTTCAAGATATCATACTTGTCATATATTTTTTTCCAAGGAAAACCTTGTGGGGAAACCCAAGGGATGCTTCCCCACATTCATGGTTGGCATCCCTAGTAAACCCGTCGATGTAGACTAGTGCACCTAATCTGTGGGATTTGAATTGGGCACTTGCCAACACGGAATTAGCAAAATGCCTAGCAACATTGGCAACAACTAGTTGAGTTAACCTCTTCGGCTATTATACTTGTCACACACACATATTCCAAGAAAAACCTCGTGGGATGCCCCCTCTTCCCAGGAATATCCAGATGGAGCGAAGCTCAAATGCCAGCCACAATAGCGGCTGGTGACATGGAGGGACTTGACCGGATTTGAACCTATGACCTATGGCCTCCTCATTGGTAGCATGCCTTGGGATAATGGTTCAACCAATTGAGCTAGGGGGGCTTTTAAACTGAAGGACACGGGGTTGGGCTTTGATCTGCTTATGTGTGCATGGGACAGGTCTTGAGATCATTTAATTTAATCTCTTTGGGTGCAACCACATGTCCAACCACCACCTAAAAGTTGACCCCATAGCTCTAGGTAACACTCTCATGAGAATTGAACCTTGCCCACTAGTGAAAAACTTATCACTCCTCACCGATGGATCCAATCCCTTTGGGTGCTTGTCATATATATATATTTATATATATATATTTTCCAAGGAAATTCTCGTGGGGGAACCCAAGGGATGCTTACCCACAATCGTATATGGCATCCCTAGTAAACATGTTGGTGTAGATTAGTGCACTTCACCTAGTGGGATTCAAACCAGGCACTTGCTCACATGGAACTAGGTAAATGCCTAGCAACATTGGCGACAACTGGTTGAGATAACCCTTTTGGCTTTTTTTTGAACATCTCGTCCTACCCTCAAGCATTGAAGTGAGAATGAGATTGCTGGTACCTTGTCAGCCCCAATCAGGCCATGGGAGACAAATATGTCACAAGCGGGATTTGAAGCTGGGTGGGGAGGATAGCAACTTCTTCTCTAAACCACCCAAGCTAGACCCAATTGACAGCTTGTCACACAGACACACACACAAGCTACTCAGATTATTTTCTTCTAAAAAATCAGAGAGATGTACACTAGTAAGACTGGTTTTAAAGCAATCCTGTGTATGCCTATTATATTTTAGAGTCTTTATATCAGATCAGTTACAGATTGTTCTGTTATAAAACGGTAGTCTTCCATAGATGTTATTTACAATGCTGTTTTACTTATTCAAATGATGAATGATATATCGACATAAGAAATCTAGGTTATCTTTTATGTTTTAACATGGGATTAATCATCCTTACATAGTGCTGAAAAGGAACTGACAATATTCGGTTGCTAATTGTGTATAGCTGATATATTAGTCTAATTTTGTTTATTGTAGAAACAATTAGCTGAACGAAACTGCTAGGACCCAAGCAAACTCACTTGTTTATCTGGCCCATGTTGAGTGTTCCATTTAGAAAATGTGGCGAACATTCCCAATACCTTCAATATCATGAGTCTTCTGCAGGGTTATATGGCTATGAGAAGCAGACATTTTGGTGGACCCACTTGAAGCCAGACAAAGTGGCAGCCAAGGTTAAATTTTCAACGTTACAATCCATTCAACATTAGAAAGAACATTTTCACATGGGGTTCAATTATAAGATTACAGATTCTTTGTGGGCCAAAAGGACAAACAGGAGAACTGTAATTGCAGCCTATTTTTTATTTTAACTATTGATTGATAGGAGATGGTTAGTGATGATTTGAAGCATAAATTTCCATATAGAATACAGTGCTAGTTTTCATTGATGTCTGATTGGTTAATGGGCCTGTTTAAAAATATAGGGGATGGCACTTGCCTGTAATATAGTTCAAATTCCATGATAAAACATGCTCTGTAATAATCAGAACAAAACTTTGCCATTAACAGAAATCTACATTATACATTTAGCTTTTTTTCCTGGCATTGAGGACATTAAATTTCAAAGCCCTGTTAGAGATGGTAATCAACAGTTTTGTTTTGAAAAATGTTTATCTTATACAGCACCTTATTTGGATTATGCTCTGTATGTCTACCCCCTGAGGCATCACAATAAACCAAATTTTGGAGAATATGAAGTTCGTTGGGGTTGTAGATATTGTAGGTTGGGTGTTACAGTTACTATAAAGTTTACACGGTGTGCATCATCTAGCTCAACTCATTGATGAAGTTGATATAGATAAGTTGATCAAGATCAATTATGAGACGAGTACTAATGGTACAATAAAGGTTGCTTTCGATTCTATAAACCTGCATGTTTATTTACAGTCTGAAGTTTGGAAGGAGCTGTCATTGGTGTGTTTTAGGACTTGCCTTTGGGGTAAGCAGGTTCAGTCACCCTCAATATATTTCTGATTTGATTCTTGATGCTCAGAGGATACAGTGTTTCCATCAATTCTGATAGTTGTGATAAATATACATAGTACGTGCAAGGAGGGTATAGGGTCTTGTATTTGTATTGGAGTTGTTTCATATGATGCTGCTTTCAATTGAACGCATTTTATCAGACATGGTGGACTGATTGATGTGAGGATAAAACAAGAGATTTTGGTGTGTTGAGCTTCATTTTTCCTTTCCAAAGGAAACCTCGTGGGATCCCCCCTTCTTCCCCAGAATATCTGGATGGAGGGCAGCTTAACGGCCAGCAACAATAGCAGCAGGTAACCCAGCAGTGTTCAACTGGACTTGAACCGCAGCTGGAGTAGAACTGGGGACCTCACAGCAACACTGCTTTGAAACAGTGTGATCAGACCGATTGAGCTAACCCACTAGGATTTGTTGAGCTTCATTTGTGTATTGAGATTGTTAAAATTCCGAGTTAGCACAAGAGAGTTTCTGAGCTGCAACAGCTGTTATTTCTCCAAGGCATTCAAAGAATCTATGATTAGAATAAAGGAATTATATGCATGAATATAATAGGATGTTTACACATACAATAAAGGCCTGAACATTATTATTTTAAACAAAATTCTCTCTTTAATGGAGTTTCAAGGCAGTCATTTTAAAACAAGGCAACATTTAGTCATAACTAGCAGGGGATTCGGCATATTTTCATGAGCAAATTGGTACAGCAACCTGAAGTTTATGTATTCGTATTCTCATAAGCAAACTTAAGCCTTTTGGACCAGCTATCTACCTTCATCTCTCGTTGTCATTTCAACAGAGAGACAATAAAGATCTCTTTGGGCACTGAAGAATTCACATCCAAGTGTGAGCCTTTCATCATTCCTATTGGAATTTTTCTTATGTCACTTTGCTCACCCTTAATCAGTCTCCTGTGCATAATATTATCCTCCATGTTCGTTTTTTTTTTTTTTTTCTTTCCAAGGAACACCTTTCCAGGAACTGGCACTTCCCCACATTCATGGGTGGTACCCAGTGCTGATTACAGCCCCTAACCCCGTAGGGATATCAAGTGAGTCATGCAACAGAGGCAGCCATCCCAGGGAATTGACTCTGAATCCTTCTGCATGAAACTCAAAGCACTTAATCACTCAAGCTAGCTCACTAGGCTACTCCATGTTTGCATTTATGAATGAGTTTTAAATCATCTTCCATCAGCCTTGGATCCCATCTTGACAATAATTCTTCCTATAAAGCAATTATAACTTAGTGGTGTTTCCAACAATGCATAACCATATCTGTGTTTGGCTTTGGAACCTGGCTTGAAGCTATATTATTTCATAATCGATGAGGGTTTTATTTTTTATTGCAGCAGCCAACAGCTGGGTTTTATGTGGTTGCCTCAGTTTGATCACCAACAATCAACAGTCAATCTTGCCACTTTGCCATGCTCAATTTGTTCAGAAGTGTCATCGATGAGGTGCATGTTACCGGAAGCCGAGAGTGGTGATGTGTGTATAGTAAAAGTTATAATGGATACAAAATTAATGTGGATGCTCTTGGTAAAAGTTCAAAACGTTTAATGCAAATTGGGGAAACCACAAGCAAAAGTCTCGAGGAGGTGCAGAAGCAATTGCAGTGCCCATTCCCCCGACATGTGAAGACATAAAGCCTACATGCTCTTGGCAGGTCTTTGGACCAGCTGCTGCTAGTTGACCTGGAGCTTCTCCTATTTAAGGAGTGATACCCACAGAAGGGACCAAAACAACCAGCAATGCAGCCTGTGTACATTTTGCAGCAATCTCATCAAAACTGGAATTGATGTGCCATTCGTTCATGCATAGCTCATTTTATTGATTGCCAACAGCGGATAGCTAGCTATCCTTTCTGGCATGGTGCAAATTATGGCAATTTTGTGGCTCTATGGAATCAAACCATACAAATTGAACATGCCTTTGCCACCTCCATATGAGATTATTGATTTAGGCAGATAATTATCAGGAATCGTTCCTGTTGCAACTAGTTGAAATATTGGGTCTATTGGCAATAATTTGGATTTCTTAAAGGACATAAATATCAGCTCGGCAGCTTTCAGTGCTTTTAAAAACCAAAATACAAAAGGAAAAACTGACCCTTCTTATATGGATGCTCTGAGGAAGCACCCTTCATATCAGCAAGTACCTCAGCAGTCACCTTCCACCATCATTCAGCAAGGGTCAACTGGTTTTGGATTTTCCTACTACAAAGTATGGAGCTGGAGGAGCAAATTCTAGCACTGCTTGCAGAACAAGAAATACTAGCTCTTCAGGAAAAATGCAGCAGCATGAGTAACTGCCCTGAGTGGTGGAACTGGAGGAGATAATAGCAATTTAGCAAGCATAGCTGYAGAWACTTAMTACATAACCATGTTACAATGAAACGGTGACCCTTTTGATATCAGTCTACAAGGACATTTTAGAGCAACATACGACGGATCTTCCRATCAAATTGGGCAGCAACAGGCAGCACGATTTTTCAACAGCCCCTATAATGCAACACAATTGTTGCATCCACCACAACCACAACCCCAACTTTAGTCTCGGTGTGGCTCACAAAATCCTAGTACATCCRGTGGTTCATCGTCATCACAGAAACATCTGCATCACTCGTAATGTTCATGAAAATTTTCCTCTTATGATGTTGACAGACGGAAGATTTCAGTTCTCWTGTAGTCAATACTCAGGAGAAAGCATCTATGCTTGAAAGCTTTCATGAACCATTTGTTTTCCATGTCAACAAAACAAGAACAATTGCATTGTCTTTATAGATGTACACTTTTTTTTCCATTGAATCTTGTATATGAGTTGAGTAAGAAAATGCATGCCTATCATTAAGATCAAACATACATACTATTTTTCTGTAGCAACAAGGAATATTAGTTCTTAAATGCTTCTTATTGTAGCAATGTCCCCATCATAAAGCTGATGAATGCTGCCATTGAATAAGGCTGATGAATACTTCACTTCCGTAGTATGGTACACCTTGCTTTTGTAGCACTATTTCGTGGTTTGATTGACAAAACCAACTCTTCATATGCCATGTACTTTGCCCATCTGCAGTGTTATGGAAAATGTCTTGTTGGTTCAATAGCTTGACCAATTTTGCAGCAAACTCATAGGAACTTGTACTCTAGACATAGATCTTTTAAAGGTTTAGCAGCATATGGTATTGCACTTTTCTTAGATTCATTGGTGACTTTTTCTGTGCAAAAACTTAAAGAACTCTTTAGTAATCACTTGGTTCATGGATAGTGTAACGTCCCCAACCACCCCATTTGGGCCACACCACACAACCTCAACTTTTGTAACGTACCCAGTCTCCCACTGAGTCTCGTTACAACCTTACACATGCTTTGAAAAAACCAATTTGCAACCTTCCCAGCATACCACTGAGCAATGTTACAGTAGAAGTACACTACGCGAAGTCTACTTTAAACTCAATCCACGCAATATCACTTGAAGTAATGCGCTTGACCCAAACCTGAGTCGCGACACAACTTATAACAGCGAAAACACCAATTTCTTTTAATACAACCTTAAGCAATGGTAATAACTCAGAATTGTGCGCACTAATTGCACGCACTATCACACTGTTCACACATCACAACCTTGCACAACCATCTCAACATCATGCGGCAACTCAGATTTCCCTGTGCGCAGAGTCTAATTCTCTGTCAGCACACACAAATCCCAGCCTTTTGATACACATGCTACAATCTTGCGTACTCGACTACTCAATCATCTTCTTGCCGACTCATAACCAAAACCATCAGGTTAACATAGCAGACTAAACTAACCATATCGGATATATCCATGCATAACTACAAATACTGGCTATATGCATCATACTTACTGGTGCAAGCATAATTAAACAAGATAACAATAAATACTTATATGCAACGACATACGAGAATTAATCCATGTCAAACATAGATAAACAAGCAAACAGTAAACACGACAAGCACATAAAGAACACTTATCTTTTATGAAAATCACCAACTGCGGCTTTGACTCAGATGTTCCTCCCAGCCATAGACGCCGTTGCTCTTAAACCTGTAGCAACAGGTCACCCTCGAGTCGGGGCTCAACTCCACCATGGCAAAAAGGGTCATAACAATAAGCTATGGTATGAAACTCAACATAATTGTCCAATCCTAGGTGCCCGCTGCTGCAACTAGCCCACAGTCCTTCATTCCTTACGCACCTGTCACATCCAAGGAAGTGTGCCCCTTCTCTGCTCACCAGTCCTTCGACTACCCCACTTCCCTTCTCAGGGTTACCGACAACATGTCGGACAGGAAATCTCCGAGCCTTGTGACTAATGCTCAACGCACCAGGGAACAACTCTCAGCAATACTCTCTCCTAGAGAGTATGTTCATGGGTTTGACAACCACTCCACAACATCCAGTCTCTCACCCAAAGAGACTGCTCACAGTCTGCCAACCCGACTCCTTGATAGTAGAATTTTGGTTACAACCTCACAACTCTCTGCAATTTTTTTTGGACAGATAGGTAATAATCGAATTTTCCATACAGTCCAATCCCTTTCTGCTCACCAGAGCTTGCTACATGAATAATAATCGTAATCCCCCCCAAAATACACTAAGGCCAACAATATATATTGCATGCCTTCCACTTGACACTTGTCACCACCAAAAGTAGCTTTAAGCCACCTGGTGACCCGTTTCCTACCCTCGGGAACTTACGATAAACTAATATATATATCTGACATTACACTTTTCCTGAAAATATTATAAAATATTCCCCAAGATTTACGACTCACCCCCCTTTTCCCTTTTCCGGTGGAGTAGGCCCCCCATCTCTTTTCGTCTGAGTCAGTTAGCGCGCAACGATGCAATATTATATTAATATTCATGATTATATTTACATGGATAGACACACTGGCCGATCAACGTTCAGACTCATCAACCTCATAATCACACAGGCTCTCCGGCCTCGAAACATAAACATTCGTTTCCGAGCACTATCCCAAGTACTTGCAACATAGTGCAATGTGCACACTTACCCAGGTGAGCACAACACATAGACTGCGCACCTTGTCTTGTTAACACCTTTTCGCGCATTACCCTGATGTGCACAACACCAAAACCAAGTGTCCTTGGCTCACCAACCTAAATGTTCATTACATTTACTCTTTGTACCAATTCGACTCACCAGCCTATATGTACAATTACAAAGGGTTATGGATCAGGGACACTACAATCCCCTCCACCTTATTTATGCACCGTCCTCAGTGCATTATATACACCTGTACATACAAAATTTCAAAACTCTTCAAAAAGTTGATGATACTCTATTCGCATAACATCCTCACACTCCCAGGTTGCATCTTGTTAGAATTAGGGTAGTAAAGCAGAACAAAAGTATCTTTTTAATTTTAACTAGATCTTATATCAATAAAACAAGTCTACACTACTTGGATGGAGAAAACACCAAAGTGTGCCCAGATCTAAGTAGATTAGAATAGATCTGATCTTCAATGCTAGAGATTGAACTACATTATGTCCAAACTGTTCTTATCATGACAATTTTCTAACAGTTAGAAATGGAATAATTCAAGTTCCTTTCCAAAGCATAAATGATCAATAACAGTTTCCTTTTTAGAAAATGTAATAGGACTGCTGAAGATATTTGCTTACCTCGTAGCTTAACCAAAATTTAAAAACTTGTTTCCTTCTCAATTCTACACAGGAAGCCATTTCTTACTTCTGATCTGCAAAACAAACTTTAAGAGAGGATCTTCGCAGGCTCAAGTCTGCAAGTCTTGAGCTCTTTACGCCCTAAGCTCTGATTCCATGTTAGAATTAGGGTAGTAAAGCAGAACAAAAGTATCTTTTTAATTTTAACTAGATCTTATATCAATAAAACAAGTCTACACTACTTGGATGGA
>ML792575.1:307948-326302 GCA_009831015.1 Picea engelmannii
GCACTCCTCGCTTTATCACCTCTTTGAGGGAAATCTCTGCGCATATGATTTTTGCCACAACCCCAACACTGAACAAGTTGTTGCCATGAATTTTGTCCCACTGTTTCCGACATTCTGAGCTCCTGAAGAGTCATCTGTCCTTGTGCAATATTTATGATAAACGATGGATTAACTCCTTTCTTCATCTGTTCCACCCTACTTTTCATCTTATCTTCCCAATCCTTTTGGAAAGTCGATCTCCCCCTTTGCCGATCATAAAGACACTTAATGCGCCTTATGGTCTCTTCTAACGTTTTAGGGTCATCATACTATATCCTGTCATCTATAAATGAGGGAAACTCACTCAAATATATCTGAATCTTCACTTGTTCATCCTTAATAAAAGACACATAATTCAACAATTCTAAAAATCTTCTTTTGTACTCATCAATTGTCATGCTCCCAAGCTTGAGTTCGAAGAACTCCTTCATTTTCATGTCATAGTACTACTTGGTTAAGTATTTCCTTTGGAAATACCTCTTGAACTCCATCTAAGTCATTTTCTTCTCATCAATGTGCTGCACTTGCACATTCTGATCCCACCATATTAATTTCTTTCCTTTTAGCTGATAGATAACAATTCTCCCTTCTGCGTGCGCAAAATAATGATGCAGCTGGAAGTACTTTCTCATGCCCAACAACTAAGTCTCCGCATATTCATCCTTCTTATGCTTACCGTCGAAGGTAGGAGGCTTGATCTTATTCATTTCTCCTTATAGCTCGTCCACCCGAGTCCTTCTCTTATGTTTTCTGATAAGAGATGGACTTGAGCTACTACGCATTTTCCTAAAAGAATTCTTACCAACACCTCTTTCTTCTCTTCTTTTCTCATCATAAAACCTGCGATTTCTTGACCCACTTATTGATGTCTCCTTATCCATCTTTTTTTCTATTCTTTCCAGGCTTTGCATCAATTTGACATTGAAGTCATATTGTTGTGCCTTGGCTCTCATAAGCCTCTCATTATGAGCCTTATAACTCTAGACATCTTTCTGCAATATTTTTACAGTTTCTACCAAGTTCACGTGCTTCTCCTCAGACTCAGTACCATCGATACCCAAATTGATATACAGATCCCCAAATTCATCATCAAGACCTCTACGCATATTCCATGCTTTTAACCTTCTGCACTCACTCTGTCCTGCTCTATTCAATGAAAATTTTGCAAAATGTGCAAGCAATTAAGATTGTTAGATGGTTTCATGCAACAACTACATGAAAACTATGAACCATTTTGTCAAAATCCTTTCACTTGGATTACGTGGACGATTTTAACATCCCAACTCTAGTGCTCACACTCGCGCATCACTATCTATGTGCGCATCATAACTCTATACCGCACACCAATAGTCTTTCACACATACTAAACTCTGTACAGTGTGGTACCAATTCTTAGCGCACACATCTATTCATGCTAATCTCTGACCCATGCAAGTCCAGTGTTGAACCAATCGCTCTGATACCAATTTGTAACATCCCTAGCCACCCCATCTGGGCCACGTCACACAACCTCAACTTCTGTAACGTACCTAGTCTCCCACTGAGTCTCGTTACCACATTACACATGCTCCGAAACAACCAAATTGCAACCTTAACAACATACCACTGATCAATGTTACATTAGAAGTACATTGCGCGAAGTCTACTTTAAACTCAATTCGCGCAATATCACTTGAAGTAATGCGCTCAACCCAAACCTGAGTCGCGCCACACAACTTATAATAGTGGAAACAACAATTTCTTTTAATACAACCTTAAGCAGCGAAAATAAATCAGAATTGTGCGCACTAATTGTGCACACTATCATACTGTTCACACATTACAACCTTGCGCACAAGCATCTCAGTGTCATGTGCCAACTCAGATTTCCCTGTGCGCAGAGTTTAATTATTTTTCCACACACACAAGTCCCCAACCTCTTGATACACAGGCTACAACCCCGCACACCCAACCACTCAATCCTCTTCTTGCCGACTCATAACCAAAATCACTAGGTTAACATAGCAGGAAAAACTAACCATATCGGATATATCCATGCATAACTACAAATACTGGCTATATGCATCATACTTACAATTGCAAGCATCATTAAACAAGATAACAACAAACACTTATACGCAACGACATACAAGGATTAACCCACGTCAAACATATATAAACAAGCACACAGTAAACAAGACAAGCACATAAATAACAATTATCTTTTATGAAAATCACCAACTGCGGCCTTGAATCAGATGTTCCTTCCAACCATAGACATTGTTGCTCTTAAACCTTTAGCAACAGGTCACCCTCGAGCAGTGGCTCAACTCCACCAGGGAAAAAAGGGTCCTAACAACAAGTTATGGTCTCAAACTCAACAAAATTTTCCAATCCTAGGTGCTTGCTATTGCAATTAGCCCACAATCCCTCATTCCCCACACACCTGTCACACCCAAGGAAGTGTGCCCCTTCTCTGCTCACCAGTGCTTCGGCTGTCCCACCTCCCTTCTCAGGTTTACCAACAACGGGCCGAACATGAAATCTCCGAGCCCTGGGACTAATGCTCAATGCACCAGAGAACAACTCTCAACAATACTCTCACCTAGAGAGTATGCTCATGGGTCTGACAACCACTCCACAACAACCAATCTCTCACCCAGAGAGATTGCTCACGGTCTACCAACCCGACTCCTTGATAGTAGAATTCTGGTTACAACCTCACAACTGTTTGCAAGCTTCTCTGGACAGATAAGGTAATAATTGGATTTTCCATACTATCCGACCCCCTTTTGCTCACCAAAACATGCCACGTGATTAATAATTGTAATCCCCCCCAAAATACACTAAGGCCATCAATATATATTGTATGCCTTTCACTTGACACTTGTCACCCCCAAAAGTAGCTTTAAGTCACTTGGTGACCCGTTCCGTACCCTTGGAAACTTAGGATAAAATAATATATATATGACATTACACTTTTCCTAGAAATATTATAAAATATTCCCCAAGACTTACGACTCACCTTCCTTTTCCCTTTTCCGATAGAGTAGGCCCCCAATCTCTTTTTGTCAGAGTTAGTCAGCGCACAACGATGCAATATTATATTAATATTTATGATTATATTTACATGGATAAACGCACTAGCCTATTGACGTCCAGACTCATCAACCTCATAATCACACATGTTCTCCGTTCTCAAAACATAAACACTTGTTTCCGCGCACTATCCCAAGTACGCGCAACACAATGCAATGTGCGCACTGACCCAGGTGCGCACAACACATAGACTACACACCTTATCTTGTTAACACCTTTGTGCGCACTACCCTGATGCGCACAACACCAAAACCAATTGTCCTTGACTCACTAGCCAAAATGTTCATTACATTTACACTTAGTACCGATTCGACTCTCCAACCTATATGTACAATTTCCAAGGGTTTCGTATCAAGGACACTATATATAAGTTGACTTAGTTAATCCTTTGGTGATCTACAAAAAACTGATACTTGTTTTGCATTATATAGTGAGATTATGGAAGAAGAGATATGTGAAGACTTTCTTCTTCCAATAAAGATAAAAGATAATATGAAGCAATGTATATAAAACAGATCTAAAGAAAACATGAGTAGTTTTTATTCTTCACAGGGTGATGAGTGGTAGCTAGCCTAGATTTCCCAAAAATGTTTTGATGGTAACGTTTCATGTGATATTGGATTAAAGTGATTCAAAATACATATTTAAGTATATTTCTAGGGTTATCTCTAGTAGGAAAATGTTTTTAAGTGCATTGAATTGATATGTTAAATCCGCTATTTGCAGTTTCTAACGTTGTCACATACCCAACCACCAACACATGCTGGGCCACACTTGTACTTGTCAAGATCAACAATTCTGGAACTCATTTAGAAAATATGATACCAAAAACTAAATAATGAAGCATGAAATAATACATGCAGTCGTCAATATTCATGTTAACTTATGAAATAATTGAACAATATGCCATGCTCAACTAATACTAGCAAGCATGCAGATTATTAAAACATAACTCAGAGATAATAATAATACAGATCGAAAATAAATATACAAATAGAGATAACCATGAAAAAAAACACTTGTCTTTAACAAAACCAATCACCAACTGGCTGCAGACCAAGGACGTTCCATCCAACCTTAGACACTATTGTTCCAAGTCTCAACAACAGGTCACCCCCGAGCCAGGGCTATGAGTCCACTAGGACGGGTCTCATACCAACACTTAGTTTCCTAAATCAGTCAACAATCAAGCTCTCACATGTATCTCAACATACAACAATTCAAAGTACACCAACTCTCTTCGCTTTCAGCTTGCACCGCCCAAAAAGAATGAACCCCCTTCATTACCACATAATCTCTCAAGCTATCCGCCTCTTTCCAGGGCTACAATGCTTCTAGTTAGGAAATCTCAACGCTGGAAACTCTCAAGATTCTTAGTTGTGGAGAATTCTATCTCAACTGTCATTATTCTCAGGCTCACATGCATCCATTCCCTCTTGAAATAATCAATAATTAACTATAGCCAACCCACCATGACAACTCTCTTTCAACAATTCATTTTCCCTTCCCCACATAACAAAAAATGAGCAGAAGAGTGAATTTGAGAGGAACAACTCCAATTTTTTTTTTTCCGAGTAAGAATGAATGGCCAACCTCCAAGACAATCAAGAACAAGGATTAAATATCAAAAGCATAATGTGGGCTTCCCCCAAGAAGCTCAGGTAACCCCCTCATTCTCTCTAAATTCCAAGGTGGTTAAAATAAAAATAATTTAAAAATGTAAAGGCATATACCTTTAGATTTCCCCCTCTCTCATGGAATCATGGCCTCCTATAACTCGTGTCCTTGTCCATCTCGTAGCCAACGATGCATTTTATTATTAATAATGATCAAAGTATTACATTTCCTAGGCACTCCGATCCCTTTCAATTATTCAAGAAATCCAACCTTTCATCAAATAAACAAAATACATTATTAATCTGGGGACTCAAAACCAAGGTATTACATTCCCCTTTCCCTTATTTTGACACTATTCTTAGTGCATATACAAAACAAAAATCCAACATTTCAAAATTCTTCAAAAAGTCACGGGTATTATGCCCACATGGCATCTTCATGCTCCCAAGCAGCATCTCCAGGACTATAGCAGGTCCACTGAACTTTTACCAGTTCTATAACTCGATTTCGGAGAACTTTGACTTTTCTGTCCAATATGCGCACATGATGGACCTGAAAGTCTCCTCTGGATCCACTTGAATCAAATGCCAATCAATAACATGGTTAGGATCATGCACACACTTGATGCAATCCTTGTACAAGTGATCTTCTTTGCATCCCCAACATTTGATTGGTGGTATTTCCCTTTTTCCCAAGGACTCTTCCCTCTTGGATTCATTCTTGACAGACTGACTTTGCTGAATTTCACTAGGGATGTTTCTGTTGAAAGGAGGTTTGAGTCCCTTCCTCCTCTAATCAGATTTATCCTTCTTCTTATCCCTCCAAGACTTCTGCAAAGATTCTCTTCCCTTGCCTAGCTCATACATGTACTTATCCTTTCTAATGGTCTCTTTCAAAGTTTTGGGTTCATCATATTGAATTTTTTTTTTTATAAAATGATGATAGTCCACTCAAGAACCTTTGTATTTTCACCTTCTCATCCTTGATAAATCCCATGTACTTTGGCAATCCCATGAACTTCTTTTGATATTCTCCCATGGTCATGCTCCCCAATTTGAGTGCAAAGAACTCTTGCATTTTCTTGTCATAGAAGTGTTCTGAAAGATATTCCTTCTGGAAATACCTCTTGAATTTCTTTCAAGTGACCCTACTCTCATTAATGTGCTCCACCTGCTTCAACTTATCCCACCACGAAACAACTTTTCCATGCAAATGGTAGGTGAAAATTTAAGCTTCTAAATTCGAGTAGTTGTGCAACTAAAAATACTTCCTTATTCTAGGAAACCAAGCTTCAACATCATCTTCCCTTTCTCTTTCACCATCAAAGGATGGTGGCTTAAGCTTCCTCAGCTCTCCTTGCAAAATGCCTAATTCATTTATTTTTCTTTGGTGCCTAACATGAGACACTTCTGGACTGCTTATGGAATCTTGAGACATAAAATTTCCTTGTTGAGTAAGAAGGTGAGTAGTATCTATGAGTTTTGCTAGCACTTCTTGAATGACTAACTCTTCTGTAGTTATCTCTTCTTTCATGATGTCTTCTTCTTTCTGTCTTAAGTATGATTCATTCTTGGCTTGCCTCTGTAGTTGATTTAGGCTTTGCATCATTTGGACATTTATTCGATTATGTTCTTTCATCATCTTCTCATTGTATTCTTTGTATCTCTGCACTTCTACTTTCAATTTTCTCAGTCTCTATTAATTTTTTTTTGGATTTGCTATGCTCTTGTGTTCATTAGATTATGTCTTTGCATTTCCAACACTGATATTTTTACCTTTAGCTTCTCTCTCATGACAGAAGTTTCTCTTTCCTTCCTCCATTTTCCAAATATGCATTCTTAGCTTGAACCGATATGTTTATACCCCTAATTTTGCAAGAAAGTTTGCATGCAACATAATTTCTAATAGATAAAAAAAATATTAACATGTATACACATTTCTGGAAAATCACTGTAATATATATATATATATATATATATATATATATATATATATATATATATATATATATATATATATATATTCTTTAAGGTGTCATTTGATTTTGAGTATATTGTAACCTCTACTATTCAAAACAATTTTCTGGGTGCCTAACTAGATTCCTTTCTTCGAGATCTTTCCAACGACTATTCGTTTTCCTAATTTCAAGCTCAGAGCAAAAAGTTATGCCTTTCTGAAGTTTTTAGGCCATCCTTGTACAAATCCACCTCATGTCCAAGTGGCACTATCTGGCATGTATGTGACTACTGATGTGGCACCCATGTGGTATCAGCTCGGTGGGTCCTCATCTCTTCCGCATTCAACATTGCTCGCCATTCTCCCGATATTTGATATCGACCCATCAACATATCGGCCTATCTCCTACCGTCCTCCCCAAGTAATTCATTCCATTCTACCCTAGAGCGCCCGACATTTGATAGCCAATAGTCTAGTTGGCACCCTGGACACATAGGATAAGCTTGACCTGCCACCTGTGCTGATATGTGGCACGATGTTCTCTTGATACATCATCATATGCGTAGAGCTCCTCCACTCCTATGCTTCCACTTGTCCACCTCTCATTAGATCACTTACATCATCCTCACATGCTCCGTCCACTTGCAATCCACAAGGCTTGGAACCTTGTCCCCAGAACCATGCCTTATCGGGTATCAAGTTATCCGAACTTTTGAAGGAATGGGTTGGATAACTTCTGGGGGTCTGGGATTTCGATATGTTCCCATTGACTATCGAATCTCCTACACATGACACCACTTAGGTCTTTTGATATCCGGTACCTGGGGTATCGGCCCACCGAAACCTTCGACCAAAATTTTACATTGTGCATGGGATCCACCAGGTTCCATGGCTTCCGTTTCAAACATAAATAACACAAGGTTCCCTTTAAATTATAAACTATTTATACGACCCTCCTTCACATGCATATGTGATAAACAAAATAATTCCCCATTGTAGATCTATGGTGGGGAAACCATGCAAAGGATGGATCAATGACTCCTGAGAAATGGTTTTCTAATGGGCATAACCATCGCTTCGTCTACCCAAATCATGAAGGAAGAGTTTGCAGGGAGGTCGGGGCCATGTAGGATCTATGGAAAATGGTTTCGATGGCTGTAATAACAACATTTAACCACAAAATATCCACTCTGATGCTTTCCCAAGAAATTAATCCATCTCACTCTAAAGAAACTCACCCAAGCAACCTCTATCATGTAGCAGGCCCTTGAAGGCCCGTTGCTATAAACCAACAACTCTGATACCAATTTGTGACGTGCCCAACCACCAACACAGACCGGGCCACACTCGTACTCATCAAGATCAACACTTCTTGAGATCATTTCGAAATATGATACCAACAACTGAATAATGAAGCATGAAATAACACATGCAGTCCTCAAGATTCATGTTAAATTATGAAATAATTGAACAATATTCCATGCACAACAAATACCAACAAGCAAACACATTATTAAAACATAACTCAGATATAATAATAATACACAACAAAAATAAATATACAAACATAGATGACCATGAGAGAGAACACTTATCTTTAATAAAACCAATCACTAGCTGGCTGCAGACCAAGGACATTCCACCCAACCTTAGACACTTCTTTTCCAACTCTCAACAGTAGGTCACACCAGACCCAGGGCTATGAATCCAAAAGGATGAGTCTCAGACAAACACTCCTTTTCCCAAACTAGTCAACAATCAAGCTCTCAAAGGTATCTCAACACAAAAAAATCCAACGTACACCAACTATGTTCCCTTCCAGCCTGCACCACCCAAAGAGAATGAATCCCCTTCACTGCCACACAATTCCTCAGGTTGTCCACCTCTTTCCAGAGCTCTAGTGCTTTTGGTCAGGAAATATCAATATTGGAAACTCCTATAGAACTCACTTATTGGTAACATTTCACTTGTTATTGTAATTGGTGTAACTTTTCAAGGAGTCATGATGTAGACTGCTATGCAACACATATTTAAGATAGCACGATAAACTAGAGTACACACCATGTACACCAAAGGCGAGCATGAAGCATAACTCCAAGATAAATAAAAAAGATGAGCTACACCAACTCAAAGAATACAAGATTCTCCTTCAAATATCCCAATACATTTATACGTCTAATTCACACGTTCTTCAATAATTACTACATAATTTCTATATATACCTATTCACATATTGCACATGTGGCCCCTTTATTCGGCCGACCACTATTATATATACATTTACCTTGTTACATATACATTTAATCCTATATATTCTTTCCTTGGGATCATATCATATACATTTAGCTGCTGATATGTCCCCCTTGGGGTCATATCAAACCCACTCCAATTACTAGTCTAAGGAAGGATACATAGAACATGTTCTTATTTCCGTAACTGCTTGAAAAAATATTGTTGAAGTGGTTTAGAAATATGGTCTTAAATTTACCCTTGACCAAGATTGCAGGAGTTGGGAATCGTATTGAGTTTAGAGGAACATGTTTGAGTGACAGGGTTTTGGATGTTGGGATGATATTTAATGTCATTATTGGATTCCATGATTTACGATTACAATCCAAAAATATCAAAATAGAGGACTTATCTCTTTTTTCTGTCTTAACATTATTATTGGTACCGATAAAAGTCTAGAAACTACCATGAGAATAAGCTCTAAATCTTCCTAATATGTCATACATGATATAATAGTTAATGATTACAAGGGAGTTTCATAGGAGTTTCTAATGTCCAAAGGTGATGCAAATGTTATGGAGCCAAACATTAGAAAGAAAATTATGAGGTTTGATAAGCAAGACATGACCAAAGAGAGTTTCTTAACAGAGGAATGATGAGATTGCAAAAAAGTTGATTGTGTGGGGTCTTGGTTCAGGTGATGGAAAATGTTCTTTCAAGGATGAGTTGGATTTGGTCCCCTACAAAAATGTGTATGACATTATTTTTTAAGAAACTCAATGATTCATATTGATTACAATATGAGGCAGTTTTATTACCAGTATGCATCATAATGGTCCTATTTCATATTTCCACTACCAAAAGTATTACAATCCAAAACGATTGTAGTTGTTCTTGTACTCATATTCTTTATAATTTACCACAGCTTGTGGTTCAATGCTAATGATATTTAATTTAGCTGCATAGAGTGTTTGAAATATAATTCCATCTTAGGGAAAAGGCCCTTGAGGGGTTGGATGATCTAGGTTTCCTATATGTACTCCTTGTAGATATCATCCCTAATCATGTGGTTCAAATCTTGTCTATAGGGTAGGAGGTGAATTGGAGTGTACAAGGAGTAGTTGAAAGGGGGGAATTGATTAGTAAAAATGACCACTCACTGAAGCAAGCAAAAGCCTTAAAAAACCAACAACGGGTCCATTTTGGGGCCCCTATGGAGGCAATATCTTATAGGGAGCACAAAACTAGGTATGGGTACTGACGAGTGCCTAAATTGGCATACTTCCAGCACCCATCTAATACCTTTTTTCTTACCATTTTCCATTGATCATTTCCTTTTGGATACTTTCCTTATTTAGTTTTTCTTACTTATCACTAAGGTATGAATGCTTCCCCATACGCCATTATTACGATATTATTGCATATTTCTTAAAGGCATTTGCTACTTTCATGTACTAGTACTGTTACACAAGAGTAATACAACAAATGCAACTCCTCACAGTGGATGCGATACATCTCTACTGTAATTCCAGGCACAATCCAATTGCTGCAACTCCAAGTATACTCTTCGTGCTGTGACTCCAAAAACGTTTTCAATTACTATGATTCCAAACATGTTTTCTATTGTCGTGACTCTGAGTACATCGTTGCTACGATTCCAAATATAAAACCGCCAACACAACAGTGAATGCTGCAACCGATAGTTAAGAAATAATTTTCATAGAGGAAAGCGACAAGAGGTAAATATATGAACAAAAGAAGAATTGGTTTTTCCACCAAGTCAACACATGTAGATCTTTTCTAAAATTTAACAAAATCATTGTAACCATATGAACAACCGGATTCTCACGGATATCCATCCATTCCTTTGTATAACTTTATACATTAATCATATTGTATAAGAACCTCAACTTCCCCATAGTTGGGGAAGGATAACTCCGGTGATAAGCATTCGACTGCTATTGTATTTTCAGACTTTTGCAACATAATTTCCATTCCCACTCTTATTAGTGTGTTGATGTGTTGGTGATCATGTGATCCTAGTTTTTTAGCTTAGTACCTTTCCTAAGTGGGTAAGGCACTCTCCTTAGTCAGTAATTTCCTGTATATCAGCATAGGATTTAATATTTCAATTTTGTTCATTTGTTTAAGTGATCATTTCATTTCTTAGTACGCTGTAATTCCAATTTTCGTAGAAACTGTTCTTGCAATTCATGCAAGGTTGATACTCAATACATTAGTGTTAAAAGAATTCACAAATTTAAACCAAAATTCAACATGATTTCAATTTATACGAGTTCATGACCATAGACGTTGTTACATATCTAGATACTGCAATTCGTCTCGTCTTAAATTCTGTCATGTTGGAATTTACGTTGCTACAACTCACATCACTATGATTTCTTTTGTGCTATAGCTTTGTTGCTGCAACTTTGCTTGCAATCTCACTTTATTATGTTTACTTTCTGATTCATGATAGGTTTAGAAGTTTCAGATTGATATTACATTGGATTGTTATCAATTGAGCGAACATGTAATTGTTACAATTGAAAATGACCTTCATTCTACTTGAGCAAGTCACCAATAGAACATAGCGTAGATTCAATTTCCGCAAGTGTGATTTCAATTTTTGCAAGTGTGATTCCAATTCTCACAAAGTGTGATTTGAAATTCTGTAAGTGTTGTTTCAATTCCGCAAGTGTGATTTGATTTTTGCAAGTGTGATATTAACTTTCCTTTACTAGTATAATTTGGTGACTTAATTATGTAACTTGAAGCCTTGATTTGTGACATCAAAAGTACTACAACTCTTTAGCTAAAAAAACATTAATCTTTGCATATATGGTGCACGATAGTTCATAAGTAAGATACGACCTCATATTGATAATTAAATGCACAACTCTTTAGTTTCTCACTAAGTTAATTAGGAAGTAATTGAAAAGCCCGTCATTTTTGGCACCGTTTCCAGGGAGCTGTAAAAAATAAAGTAGTGTTGTTTAGTTGTGTGGACTTTTCTTCATTTCAGTAGATTAAATGTTATGATTTATTTTCAGCAGTCCATAAGGTGCTTCTCTAATATTTTATGTGCCCAATGCTAGAGATCAACAAGTTCGATTTATTAATTCTTCCAAAAACCCCCGAAAACCTAACAGTGTAGGTCAATCACAAGAGGGAAATGATCCCAATCAACCACATTACTTATCACCTACACCAATTTTTTCTTGCCAACAAAAGACTCTAAGAGTCTTCTCAGGTATCAGAGACTGTACAAAGATCTTACACACTGAGATTCCATTTTCATAAGAATAGATCAATGAAAAATATCATTAAGAAGAGTTCCTTTTTCCTGAGGCACCTTTGGAAGCAGAGGACAACCCTCAGAAAGAAATGGCTCACGAGGTTGTCAAGGAGGAACCCTCACTTTCATATTTCCAATCAAAGAAACAAATGAGGAAACCACGGTGAAGAATATTCCTCATTCAACTATGCCAATCATTCATGGGTTATATAAGGAAGGTATTGATACCTTCCTCTTCGAGTTTGATGTTCTTTTCAGAAGCTATGACTATGTGGCAGACGCCCAAAAATTGAAATTTTTTCCAGCCACGCTCAAAATAACTGTCCTATGATGGTTCATGGGTCTTGGAAAATATAACATCCGCTAATGGGACCAAATGAACAAGAAATTTATGGACAAATACCAAGACTACTGCAAGGATACATAAAGAAGAGATGGCGTCTTCAAGATGATGCAACATGAAGATGAGAACCTGGAAGAATATGTCGAGTAATTCACCTATAACCTATAGAGGGAAAAGCAAGGAGACTTGGATCCTGAAACACACCGTGTCTTATTTCTAAGAGGAATCCGAGATGATTGTATAGAAATACTCAAACTTATGGGTAGGGGATACATTTCTCAGTTTGAATATGACATTATCTTGGAACGTTGCCAAAAATACTCCAGAGGCACATCAAATACAAGCATAGGACCAAGGGACATATTGGAAAGAACTAACAAAGCTGCTGGAGGTGGAGTAATGAGGGTAGAAATCAGGAACATCTTAGAGGATTTTAAGACCAATATACTTAGTTCCCTGAGCTCCAAATTGGATACACTATAGACAAAGAAGAAGAAGAAAGAAATAAAATGATCGTTGGCTATCTTTTGCCCAAAATACAAAATAAAACATCTAAAGAGAGAGTTTCCATTTGATAAGATCGAGGTCTGGGGAATATGCAACAAGGACCATGCTACTCATAATTTTCCACCCTTTCCCAAGTGCTGGAAACTCCTTGTGCAATCTGGAGTCCATTCAAATCACACACCTTTCTTCTACAAGGATGTGATTGGATGCACAATCTGTGAGAATCCTTCAACAAACCTTCTGTAGTACCCTGCCAATCCCATAAAGGATCTCACTTCTACAACATTTCTTGGTGTTGGCAATTATTCAATGGATTTTATTTTCGTTGGGTCCACCGCTATTCCATCTTCTGAAATAATATGATCCAAATAGTGAATTGTTCGTTGAAAAAATGAACACTTGCTCAACTTTGCATAAAGATGATGCTCCCTCAACACCCGCAACACCATTCTCAAGTGATGTTCGTGCTCTTCCTCAGACTTTGAGTAAATAAGAGTGTTGTCCAAAAATACAATGACAAACTTCTCTAAATACTCTTTGAAAACTCCATTCATTAAACACATGAAGACAACTGGTGCATTCGACAACCCAAATGGCACCATTGTAAACTCATAATGACCACACCTTTTTATGAAGGCAATCTTACTGTTGTCTTCCTGTTTTATTCTTACTTGGTGATAACTAGATTTGAAATCTACCTTAAAAAATATCCGTGTGCCTCTTAGCTGATCAAACATACCATCTATCTTTGAAAAATGATGCTTGTTCTTTACTGTGACTTTGTTCAACTACCTGAAGTCAATAGAAAGTCTCAGCGTACCATCCTTCTTCTTCATGAACAAAACTGACACACCCCAAGGAGACACACTTGGGCGTATATACCCCTTCTTCAAAATCTCTTCAAGTTGCATATGCAAATTCTTCAGTTATGGCGTACTCATCTTGTAAGGAGTCTTGTATACATGTGCTGCTCCCAGGATCATATTTATAGAGAAATCTGTATCTCTTTTCGGAGGCAATCCCGATATCCCTTTAAAAACATCCTCATACTCTTTCAATACTATGCAGTCTTCCACACTTGACACTTTATCCTTAGGTGCCTCTTCCATGTGTGATGCAAATACTTGACACCCTTTTCTGTAACCTTTCTCCAATTGCAATGCTGAAATTTCTCTGATAGTCACAACTCCTGGAATTCTTTGAACTGATCTCAAATTTGCTTTCTCATCCACGCAAGTAGATGACTTATTATAACAATCCAGGACAACATGGTGCTTTTCCAACCAATCCATACCAATGAGGTAATCGTATGATCCCAAAGGTATAATATTGAAATTAACCTTTGTGCGCAACCCCTTAATCTCCAATGGACATGCCTTGACCATCTCATTGATTTTCCTTTTTGATCCTATGGCTAACTATACCAACCAAGGTTTTCCTAGCTTGCTTCTCGACAGATGGAATCTTTCCACCATTTTAGGATCTAGATAACTATGAGTAGCTCATAAGTCTATTAAAATAAGAATAGGTTGGCTGTTAATCTTACCTTCCACCTCGATCATGTGCGACTAGAACTCAGCCTGCTTGTTATCCAACGCGGCGTAAATCCTTGGCACATTTCTACCCATGTTTTCCACTGTTGCAACTTGTTGTACACTAAGCGCAGTTCTCGCTTTATCACCTCTTTAAGGGAAATCTCTGTGCATATGATTTTCGCCACAACCCCAACACTGAACAAGTTGTTGCCATGAATTTTGTCCTATTGTTTTCGACATTCTGGGCTCCTGAAGAGTAATCTGTCCTTGCGTAGTATTTCTGATAAACGATGGATTAACTCCCTTCTTCCTCTGTTCCACCTTACTTTTCATCTTATCTTCCCAAGCCTTTTGGAATTTCGGTCTCCCCCTTTGCCGATAATAAAGACAATTAACATGCCTTATGGTCTCTTCTAACGTTTTAGGGTCATCATACTATATCTTGTCATCAATAAATGAGGGAAACACACTCAAATATATCTAAATCTTCACTTGTTCATCCTTAATAAAAGACACATAATTCAACAATTCTAAAAATCTTCTTTTGTACTCATCAATTGTCATGCTCCCAAGCTTGAGTTCGAAGAACTCCTTCATTTTCATGTCATAGTACTACTTGGTTAAGTATTTCTTTTGGAAATACCTCTTGAACTCCCTCTAAGTCATTTTCTTCTCATCAATGTGCTTCACTTGCACATTCTGATCCCACGATATTGATTTCTTTCCTTTTAATTGATAGATAAAAGTTCTCCCTTCTGCTTGCGCAAAATAATTATGCAGCTGGAAGTACTTTCTCTTACCCAACAACCAAGTCTCCGCATATTCATCCTTCTTATGCTCACCGTCCAAGGCGGGAGTCTTGAACTTATTCATTTCTCCTTATAGCGCATCCATCCGAGTCCTTCTCTTATGTTTTCTGACAAGAGATGGACTTGAGCTACTACGCGCTTTCCTGAAAGAATGCTTACCAACACCTCTTTCTTCTCTTCTTTTCTCATCATGAAACCTGCGATTTTTTGACCCACTTAATTATGTTTCCTTATCCATCTTCTTTTCTATTCTTTCAAGGCTTTGCATCAATTTGACATTGAAGTCATATTGTTGTGCCTTGGCTCTCGTAAGCCTCTCATTATGAGCCTTATAACTCTAGACATCTTTCTGCAATATTTTTACAGTTTCTACCAAGTTCACGTGCTTCTCCTTGGACTCTGTACCATCGATACCCAAATTGATATACAGATCCCCAAATTCATCATCAAGACTATAAGTCCTCTACACATATTCCATGCTTTTAACCTTCTGCACTCAATCTGTCCTGCTCTATTCAATGAAAATTCTGCAAAATGTGCAAGCAATTAAGATTGTTAGATTGTTTCATGCAACAACTACATGAAAACTCTGAACCATTTTGTCAAAATCCTTTCACTTGGATTTCTTGGACGATTTTAACATCCCAACTCTAGTGCGCACACTCGCGCATCACTGTCTATGTGCGCATCATAACTCTATACCGCGCACCAATAGTCTTTCACGCATACTAAACTCTGTACTGCGCGGTACCAATTCTTAGCGCGCACATCTATTCACACTAATCTCTGACCCATGCAAGTCCAGTGTTGAACCAATCGCTCTGATACCAATTTGTAACGTCCCCAACCACCCCATCTGGGCCACGTCACACAACCTAAATTTCTGTAATGTACCCAGTCTCCCACTGAGTCTTGTTACCACATTACACTTGCTCCGAAGCAGCTAAATTGTAACCTTCCCAACATACCATTGATAAATGTTACATTAGAAGTACATTGCACGAAGTCTACTTTAAACTCAATTCACACAATATCACTTGAAGTAATGCATTCAACCTTAACCTGAGTCGCGCCACACAACTTATAATAGTGGAAACAACAATTTATTTTAATACAACCTTAAGCAGCGGAAATAAATCAGAATTGCGTGCACCAATTGTGCACACTATCATACTATTCACACATCACAACCTTGCGCAGAACCATCTCAGTGTCATGCACCAAATCAGATTTCCCTGTGCGCAGAGTCTAATTCTTTGTCCGCACACACAAATCCCTAGCCTCTTGATATACACAGGCTACAACCCCGCACACCCGACCATTAAATTCTCTTCTTACCGACTCATAACCAAAATCACCAGGTTAACATAGCAGGAAAAACTAACCATATCAAATATCTCCATGCATTACTATAAATACTATCTATATGCATCATACTTACAATTGCAAGCATCATTAAACAATATAACAACAAACACTTATATGTAACAACATACAAGAATTAAACCACGTCAAACATAGATAAACAAGCACACAGTAAACAAGACAAGCACATAAAGAACATTTATCTTTTATGAAAATCACCAACTGCTGCCTTGACTCAAATGTTCCTTCCAGCCATAGACATTGTTGCTCTTAAACCTTCAGCAATAGGTCACACTCGAGCCGGGGCTCAACTCCACCAGGGAAAAAAGGGTCCTAACAACAAGTTATGGTCTGAAACTCAATTTTTTTTTTCCAATCCTAGGTGCTTGCTGTTGCAATTAGCCGACAATCTCTCATTCCCCACACTCCTGTCACACCCAAGGAAATGTGCCCCTTCTCTGCTCACCAGTGCTTCGAGTGTCCCAATTCCCTTCCTAGGGTTACCAACAACAGGCCGAACATGAAATCCCTGAGCCCTGCGACTAATGCTCAATGCACCAGAGAACAACTCTCAACAATACTCTCGCCTAGAGAGTATGCTCACGGGTCTAACAACCACTCCACAACAACCAATCTCTCACCCAGAGAGATTGCTCACGGTCTACCAACCTGAATCCTTGATAGTAGAATTCTGGTTACAACCTCATAACTCTCTGCAAGCTTCTCTGGACAGATAAGGTAATAATTGGATTTTGCATATAGTCCGACCCCCTTCTGCTCACCAAAACTTGCCACATGATTAATAATCGTAATCACCCCCAAAATACACTAAGGCCATCAATATATATTGCATGCCTTCCAATTGACACTTGTCACCCCCAAAAGTAGCTTTAAGCCACATGCTGACCCGTTCCCTACCCTTGGAAACTTAGGATAAAATAATATATATCTGACATTATACTTTTCCCAGAAATATTATAAAATATTCTACAAGACTTACGACTCACCTCCCTTTTTCCTTTTCCTATAGAGTAGGCCCCCCATCTCTTTTTGTCAAAGTCAGTCAATGCTCAACGATGCAATATTATATTAATATTTATGATTGTATTTACATGGATAGACGCACTAGGCTATTGACGTCCAGACTCAGCAACCTCATGATCACATAAGTTCTTTGTTCTCAAAACATAAACATTTGTTCCCACACACTATCCCAAGTACGTGAAACACAATGCAATGTGCGCACTTACCCAGGTGCGCGCAACACATAGACTACACACCTTATCTTGTTAACACCTTTCTGCGCCCTACCCTGATGCACGCAACACCAAAACCAATTGTCCTTGACTCACCAACCTAAATGCTCATTACATTTACACTTGGTACCGATTCGACTCACTAGCCTATATGTACAATTTCCAAGGGCTACATATCAAGGACACTATATATAAGTTGACTTAGTTAATCCTTTGGTGATCTACAAAAAAATGATACTTGTTTTGCATTATATAGTGAGATTATGGAAGAAGAGATATGTGAAGACTTTCTTCTTCCAATAAAGATAAAAGATAATATCAA
>ML792576.1:0-20923 GCA_009831015.1 Picea engelmannii
TCATAATCCTCCTTACTTGAATTCAGCTTGAGCTATATTGTAAACACTTCAATGTATTTTGTGTAAAGGTCGTTTCATACAAGCATGTTTAGAATGTATGCTTTTTCAATTGATCATCTCAAAAATGGTAGCCTTTTCCTTTTGATTATGGTTATGATTGAAAATTGCATAAAATATTCTTGTTTTGATCCATTCAAGTCAAGTCAATTCAATTTATCGCAATATCCCACCAAGTTTTCAAATATAGAAATGAGAAAACATGTTAGAGGAAAACGTAAAAACACCCACAAATTTTTTGAAACACTTTGGGAAGAGTCAAAAACACTGGTCTGAATGAAAAGGTAATAATAATAATAATAATCTATTTTTAAGGTCATGGCCAAGCCAAACACCAAATTGGTGTATGAGACCTCCTTTGCCCAACGATTTGAATAGTAAAGTCTACGGAGGTATACATACCTTAACCCCTCTGGATTTGAACTTGCGACCTCTTAGGAGAAAACACATGTTCTTAACCATTAGGCTCACTCGGGCGATATAAAATAATAATCTATTTTTAAGGTCACGACCAAGCCAAACACCAAATTGGTGTGTATATATATATATGAGAATGACAAGTCACAAACATGAACAATGGAAATTCACATTCATTTTAAGGTTTTCTTGTGTTTTCTTTACAAACATGAACAATGGAAATTCACATTCATTTTAGGGTTTTCTTGTGTTTTTCTTTAAAAAAACGACTTTTTCTAAGGCCATTGGGCAAAAACATGGAGGGCACCTAGGAATCGCCCTTTTCTAAAAGGGATGCCTAGAGGTCCTTCACCAAAAGGGAAATGTCCACCTCCACTAAACATGGGAAGAGTAATGTTTATCAAAGTTTATAAATATGGTCTAACAATTAGAAAACAAATTCCTTGAAGGAAAAAAAACTTGATGACTCAGGCTTACGTGTGCTTACAATGAGACCGCTTAAGAGTGCCTCGAAACATCCATTTTCTCAAGTTTACGGAGGTATCTTACACGACACCTTAACAAGTAAGATGTGCCATTACCATTTCACTAATTGAACAAGTACCTTAGAACCGTAGTCATGTCAGTGACTTAACAAGCACCTCATAGGCACCATCCTCACTTCACCTAATAAGGCACTTTTTATTTTGCAAGACGACTCAGCATGTCAAAATATACCTGACAAGGACTTCCAATGACACCAACTAGAACAATTTCTTCTCTCAAAAAATTGTGTGAACCGTGAAAAACAGTGCATGGGCACCCTTCTCCAATATTGGTGCTCTTTTGTAGGCAGCAGCAACCATTGGATACCAACAACTTTCTAGCCATTGGCATTAGAAAGTAGCCTTGCCTTCAATTGCACTCAGTGATACTAATCCAGTTGGGTAGTTATAGGTTCCAATGCTTAAACCAAACAAAACCTGGGTTGTCGTCGGTTCAGCCATGATTGGAGATGGGAGTGAGAAACCCATCTCACAGTCCCTCAAGTTGGATCTAGGTGGATATCGGTGACCACCCACCTTTTCTGACTGGCTCAAAACAATTTTCTGACAATTTTGACAATTTACTATTTTTAGCAGGTTTTAACTTCTGAAGCCATTTTAAGGGCCTAAATGAAGGTTTTTTGAGATCGAGATTCTCAATGATAACCAAAGGCATGATTGAGAACCCAGAATGAATCTCCTCGACGATATCTTTCCAACGAGCTATCATACACCTTAAACATAGATCGTATGCAAAAGTTACGACCCCGAGAAGTTGATGTACTAACTTACCAAACGGGGCCCACGTGACTTTTGGCGTTTCATCTCCTAGGGTTAGGTTTTTGGATGTCTAAGGTTTTTGGCATTCATATTTATTGTAAAAAGACCTTCAGAGCCTCATTGTAATCATCTTATTGTGAATGCAAGTAGCCGTCGCATCTCTTCTTAGAGAACCCAAAATGAATCTCCTCGACAATACATTTCCAACGAGCTATCATACGCCTAAAACGGAGATCGTATGCAAAAGTTACGACCCCGAGAAGTTGATGTACTAACTTACCCAAATGGGGCCCACATGACTTTTGGCGCTTCATTTCCTAGCGTTAGGTTTTTGGATGTCTAGGGTTTTTGGCATTCATGTTTATTGTAAAAAGACCTTCAGCGCCTCATTGTAATCATCTTCTTGCGAATGCGAGTAGCCGTCGCATCTCTTCTCAGAGATGAGCAGTCACCATTCTAACGAGTCTTTCACTCTGTATTTTTACAGTCTCTGTACATTTCTTCCATTAATAGAAATCGTGTATTACTATATATCTGTGTTTATCGTGTATTACTATATATCTGGCGTTTCATCTCCTAGGGTTAGGTTTTTGGCATTCCTATTTATTGTAAAAAGACCTTCAGAGATGAGCGGTCACCATTCTAGCGAGTCTTTCACTCTGTATTTTTACAGTCTCTGTACATTTCTTTCATTAATAGAAATCGTGTATTACTATATATCTGTGTTTATAGTTGGATCTCTGATACATTTCTGTTATATTATTGAATATATGTGACATCTCTGTGCATTTCTTTAGTATATCTCCGATCTCATTTCGTGCCGAAAATAATTCGGATCAGTGGTATCAGAGCAGGCTGCTCTTAATCATTTTTTCAGTGCATGTCCTCGACGAGGTCCGAATATAACAAGTTGGGTCTTGAGCTTGTCTCTCTTGAAGACAATCGCTCTCGCACACCCAAGAAACCCTCAATGACGGAAGAAAAGAAAAACGACGGAGCAGACGATCCTATCAATCTGTTGCTTGAGCAAGCTCTCACGCGATAGAGGGACGAAATGATGGAGAATTTTGCCCACATCCTTAAACGTTTATCGATAGCATCAGGCGCATCTTCATCAAGCGGCCACTTTGGAGGCACCTCGTCTTTCAAGATACAAGTTAATTTTGATATTCCTGTATTTTAAGAACAGATAGAGGAAGAAGCCCTAGAAAAATGGTTAACTCTGCTAGAAGATTATTTCTCTGTTCACAATTTTTTCGACAAAGAAAATATCACCTTCGCACTCCTTATAGGTCTCCCTCATGTTAAACAATGGTGGAAAACTTACTGGGAGCAAAGTTCCATAGAAGAGTCTGGAATATATGGGGTCGATCCCACTTGGGATTTTTTTGTGGATGCAGTAAAAGAATAATATTACCCTGTTGGCAACTATGAGGACCAGTGCATGAGATGGACCACACTGCGGCAAGAGAGGGGCCAAGCAGTTCCGAAGTTCACCAATACCTTCCATACTTTGCGCACTAAGCTGAGTATCAAAGACTTCGAACGACATTTGGTTCTGAAATATTGTGGAGCTCTACACAGATACATCCAGACTGAAATGGATTTTCTGAACATCTCATCACTCGGTGTTGCTTATCGATATGTTGTTAAAATTGAGCAGAAATTTAGGCACCAGAACAAATGGAAATTCGGGTCTTCAAATCCGCAACCACCAAAGTATGACAAAGACGGCCCTAACAAACAGTCTCCCGATAACCAGTCCAAGACACATGAAAAGAAGGGTCACAGGAAGACAAAGGAGGACATCAGAAAATGGTGTGATTTCCACAAAATCCCTTGGCACAACACCAATGAATGTCGCTCAAAACAATCATTGGTGGTCGAGATCAAAGACAAGGAGCCGAACCTTGATTCAGAATCTGATTATGAAAATACTGGTAAATGACAGATCATTGACGCAGACCCCACTGCTATTGTTGCGACCGCAACGGTTCAACCAGAAGAACCAACAAATCCTGAAGAGGGGAAGCGCAGTTTTCATTCACATATGTGGGTGAAGGGGACTCCGATGCATTTTATTGTTAATAGCAGAAGCCAAAAAAACTTCATCTTAGCAAAGGTCGTCAAACAATTGGGATTGTCGACAACACCACACCCGCAACCATACAACATCGGGTGGCTTCAGCAAGGACAAGATCCTCGTGTCAATCAACAATGTCGATTGTCATACGACATCCAACCCTTCAAGGATGAGGTATTATGTGATGTTGCCCCACTGGATGTCTGTGATGTTCTCTTGGGTCAACCATATATGTAGAGACGCCATGTTGTTTATGAGCCTCGACCTCGTAGTGTCATTGTTACTTTGGGGGGTCATCTCTACAGAATACCAGAGGTAGTTCCAACTATTGTTCCACCTAAAAAGTGTCGCAAGGTAGTATCTCATACTGCAAAATTCAACATCTTCACAATCTGTTCAAAAGGGGAACAGAAGGACACTACAACCACTACAGTCTCGCCCCCTGCACCTTCTATCCAACAGAAGCAGGTCGACAAGGTTGCAGCAAAACACAAAGATTCCTTCTGCACACCTTCCTCTCATGTAGCTCGACTTGTTGAACAGCCTCAGCTTCAACAGGTTCATGACAGACTTCCACAAACTAAGCAGCGCGACGTCTCCAGCAATACAAGAAGCTCATCAAGATGCAGATCCAACAAATGATTTTCCCTCTCCCCTGAGAACTCAACGCAATGGAGACCATTGCTTTCTAAGGAGAAAGGATTGATCCAGGTTGATATCAGTGGCCACCCACCTTTTTCCACTGGCTCAAAACAGTTTTCTGACAATTTTGACAATTTACTATTTTTAGTAGGTTTTAACTTCCGAGGCCATTTTGAGAGCCTAAATGAAGGTTTTTCGAGATCGAAGTTCTCAATTATAGTCGAAGACATAATTGGGAACCCAAAATGAATCTTCTCGACAACACCTTTCCAACGAGTTATCATACGCCTAAAATGGAGAGATCGTATGCAAAAGTTACGACCCCGAGAAGTTGATGTACTAACTTACCCAAACGGGGTCCACATGACTTTTGGCGCTTCATCTCCTAGGGTTAGGTTTTTGGATGTCTAGGGTTTTTGACATTCTTGCTTATTGTAAAAAGTCTTTCAGAGCCTCATTGTAATCATCTTCTTGCAAATGCGAATAACCGTTGCATCTCTTCTCAGAGATAGGCTGTCACCATTCTAACGAGTCTTTCACTCTGTATTTTTACAGTCTCTGTACATTTCTTTCATTAATAGAAATCGTGTATTACTGTATATATGTGTTTATGGTTGTATCTCTGATACATTTCTGTTATATTATTGAATATCTGTGACATCTCTGTGCATTTCTTTATTATATTTCCAATCTCATTTCGTGCCGAAAATAATCTGGATCACTGGTTGTACTCTATATGCCTTCAATTATTTTGCTTCTGCGGAAACCAGACGGAAAACAAACATTTCATGAAGCTGCAAGTGAAGCATTTGTCATTTGTCTCTCCTCAAATGATGCAACTTTATTTAAATTAACCACAAACTTCAATAGTCGTTATAATGTAGTTGAAATACTTTTAAGCACTATTAAGTATTATATTGGTCCCCCCTTGAAATATAACCCAGTGAAGTCAGATGAGAAATTAAAATTTTTACCAACTCAGAACCATCCACATATCATTGATTTAACAATTACCTCAGAGGCACCATCCTTCAACTCAGTAGGATACTCTTCTTTTGCAAGATTCCAACGACACCAACTATAACAATTTCTTCTTTCAAAAAATTGTGTGAAGAATATGAAAAAGGCTCCATGGACACTTTTCAACATCGGTACACTTTTGTAGGCAACAACAACTATTGGATACCAACAAATTTCTAGCCATTAGCATTAGAAAGTGGCCTTTTGGCCTTGCCTTCAATTACAATATCAGTCTTACTAATCCAGTTAGCAAGTTATAGGCTCTGATGCTTAAACCAAACAGAATCCAGGGTTTCGCTGGTTCAGGCACAATTGGAGATGGGAGAGAGAAACCCATCTCACAGTCCCTCAAGTTGGTTGGTTGTACTATATGCCTTATTTTGCTTCTTCAAAGACTAGATGGGAAACAACGAAAGATGTATTTAAATTAACCACAAATTTCAAGAGCCGTCATAATGTAGTTAAAATAGTTTTAAGCAACAAGTATGATATTGGTCCCCCTTGAAATACACCTCACCAGCTCAAAATCAAAGATTCAGCTATAATTTTTTCTAAAGAAAACAAGAATTCAATCCTATAGTGATAGTAACCCCTTCGCTTCATGGAATAAGTCTTCTGCATGTTAAAGCTGCATGTTCAAGGTTAAAAAAAAGACAACATAAAACCAAGTTGCTTACGTTGTTGAAAACCCATTGAAGATCCAATACACAACTGTTAAGCAGTTTCAATATCACACCATACTTTCTAACCATTCCATTTAATTATTTACCATTTTCCAATAACATTTAAGTCATTAAAGGCATTTTACAACTGTTAAGTAGTTGCAATACCACAGCATACTTTCTAACCATTCCAAGAAAGCCTCATCAAGCTTTCACGTGGCAAAGGAAAATGCCCTATAGTTACACAATCTGTTAAAAATGACAACAAAAATAGTTCCTTCGGAGGCTCTAATCAAGAGATCATCATTTAAAGTAAAATCTGAAAAGCAGATGACCAGAAGATGGTGCAACAAAACGCCCAATAGAAGCATGAGTTGGCATAAAAGCAGCAAGGACACTTTAGAAGATCCATTTAATTATTTACCATTTTCCAATAACATTTAAGTCATTAAAGGCATTTAGATTGTAGACAAATGACGAGGTTAAATGAAGAGCTCCTGCTTAAACCAAGTAAGCAGCCATATATGTGAGTAATTGACGAAGAAGCAGATCAAATATGTTGTTGATAACAACACTAAGTAACTCCCAGAAATGCTAACAACACTAAGTAACTCCGTGTAAATATAACAGAAATGCTGGCAACATAAAACCAAGTTACTTACGTTGTTTAAAACACATTGAAGGTCCAATACACAACTGTTAAGTAGTTGTAATATCACAGAATACTTTCTAACCATTCCAAGAAAGCCCCATCAAGTTTTCAATTAAGTGGCAAAGGAGAATGCCCTATAGTTACACAATCTGTTAATAATGTCAACGAAAATAGTTCCTTCGGGGGCTCTAATCAAGAGATCATCATGTAAAGTAAAATCTGAAAAGCAGATGACCAGAAGATGGTGCAACAAAACGCCCAATAGAAGCAAGAATTGGCATAAAAGCAGCAAGGAAACTTTAGAAAATCCATTTAATTATTTACCATTTTTCCAATAACATTTAAGTCATTAAAGGTATCTAGATTGTAGACAGACGAAAAGGATAAATGAAGAGCTCCTGCTTAAACCAAGGAAGCAGCCGTAGATGTGAGTAATTGACGAAGAAGCAGATCAAATATGTTGTTGGTAGCAAGGCTTTCATCCATGTTTTGTCCACTATAGAAACAGGCAATCAATCTCAGCAGGATCTTTCCTACCTTGCATAACATGCTTTTGCATGAATCCCAGAAATGCTAACAACACTAAGTAACTCCCAGTAAATATGGCAGCAATATTTTCAATATTCGACTGTTGGAAGACAACCCAGGAAAATTGAAGTTGCAATGAAGTCCAAGAAGCCCATTAAAAGATGTAGAAGCAGAATAACCAGGGCGGCAAGGAAGACAATGAAGTTCCATATTTCTCCAGCATTCTAATCAAATCAGAACAAAGATAATATGTGCCTTAGATATCAAAATGACGAAGTAAGAAAAGACAAAATAGAAAAATCCAAACTGTTTTAAGGTGTCAGAAGTCTTGATAAAAAAAAGCTATGTTGACGGTCAAGTTTATAACTGAACAGACCAAAGAACTTGGGAAGGAAACTTATCCAGCAACAAGCAGCCTCAGCTTCAGATAATTAGTGTGCTGAAGAAGCTAAAGTAAACTGGATGCAGGATCCACACAGAAGAATATTTCCTTGGATGTAGCCAGCATTTAGTAGATTATCCTGAACTAACATGGCTCCCAAAGCCAACATTGATAAAATATCAAGTCATTCCTGGTCATGATTTCTCAAAACCTCCAATCGTACTAATAATACCCTGGCAATCTGGAGAAAACAAATCTGTTCTCCTACAGAACCATACAGATGCTCATGGGCTGCGACTTCTATGCCGAAGACGATCTCTGTAATGTGGGCTTCTGCAATGCCAAGATTCTTGAAATTCAGTAATATGAATTCAATCTAAACCATCATTACAAGTAAAAAGTATACAAAACAAATATCATATTAGGCATCTAATAAATATATTTCAACTTTACATTCTAGCAACTAATCTACCAACCCATTCGCAGCTCGAGGTCCAGCATAATCACGATGAGGAGAACGGCCTCGGTATGGTGAAGGATAACGCCGTGGTGAGTAGCTCTTTGGGACTGGACTGCGACCACTATAAAAGAAAAAGAATTCTAAGATGAGATCATAACCAACTACAAAACTAGTTTCATAGGGAAAAGAAGGAAATATTGGAGCTTGAAATTGCAATTAAATGTTCAATTCAAATTCAGTATAGACAATTCAGTTAAAAGTTAATATCAATTTCTAATCTGATAACAGCACTGACAAACAACGATCATTGCTGAAAGACAACAACAAATGCCATCAGGGATCCTGTCCTTGTGAGCATGCAGTGATTTATGATTGAGATTAGAGACCCTACACAGGACAGCATATCAATGAAGAACAGAGCAGCTTATCAGTCAAGAAAAGGCAGCGTATATCCCTGGTAAGAAAGGCTGCATATCAGTCCAGAAAAGGGGCATCAAAGTAGCACCCAGGCAGCGCTTAGTCTCTTCCACAATGCTGGTCAATAACCAGAAATTATATCAGCAAAGCCTCTCATTTTCTACAAGGTCTTTTCAGTCTGGTCTAAGTCGTCTTGGCAAGCTCTTTTAAGAGCAGATTTTTCATGTTGGATATTTGTAAGTAGTCATACATTATTAATGCAATAAAGAAAGATTGTTTGCTGGGGTTTTTCTCCCCGTACAAGGTTTCCCCAAGATATGTGTTGCTAATGTGCATGCTTACGTATCTACATGGTTATTGCTATTCAGTTATGATTTTGTATTGTTGAAAGGTATTAAGTTGGAATCAAAGTGTTGAAAAATAAAAGAAATAATCCGCATAAGAAATCAAGCTCTATAATTTAACATGGTATCAGAGCTTAGGGTGTGATAAGCTTGTTGAAGTGCAAAAGCAAGGTACACACAGATCCAAGCGAGCTTGATTAAGTTTCCAGCATAAGGTCCATGGCATCCTCCATTTCAATCAGGGCCGAGGAGAAGCTCGAAGGAGCTGCCAACTTTAATGTGTGGAAGCTCCGGATAACAAATATTTTGCAAGAGCATGATCTTGAGCAGTATGTGACCACAATGGTGGAGAAACTCACTACTAATGCAGGAAGAGCGGCCTTTAGGAAGAGCCAAGCAAAGGCCAAGAGAACCATCTTTGACTCAGTCAAAGACAGTATAATGCCAGTGATGACTTCGTTAATGACTGTCAAGGACTATCTGGATACCTTGGTGAATTTGTATGAAAAACAGGCTCCGAGTTAGAAAAGGTCACTTAAGCACAAGCTTAAGCATTTGAAGATGGAGAAAGGTTAATCAGTAGCATCTTTATGTTCCAGGATAGCCCAGATCAGAGATTAGTTTTTGGTCACAGGGGTCACAGTGGACGATGATGATTTAGTGCAGGCCATATTTGATGGGCTTCTTTCTTCATGGGAGACCTTCTTATCCAGTATGAGTGGGAGAGGGATTCAGCCCACGTTTGAGAGGTTATGGCATGATTGTCTTCACAAGGAGAGTCGCACTACTACCAAAAGCGAGCCAACCAAAGAAGAGCATTCAACATTAGCATCAAGATTCAAGGGAAAGAAGAAAGTCACTTTCCAGAAAGGCTCTCAAAGGAAGTCGAACACCAAAGGTATGTTCAAAGGCAAAAGTATTGATACATCTAAGATTAAATGTTTTAGTTGCAATAAGTTGGGTCATTTTGCTAGAGACTGTTGATTTAGGAAGAAAAATCCAAGGAAAAGGAAACATCATGCCTCAATTGTTGAGGATGATGAATCCAAAAGAAAACAGAAAAGTCCTCATAATTAGAGAGAAAACAAAAAAAGAATATTACCTGGCTTCTTCCTTATCCAGTTCAGTTTTCACGGGGCCGAAAACTTGGTTAGTAGACAGTGGTGCATCAAAGCACATGACAGGGTACAAGGAGATCCTCTCAGATTTCAAGACAATCTTTTGCAAAGCACGTTGAGCTTGGGGATGACAAATGTTACAAGATAGAGGGAGTAGGCTCTATCTCCTTCAGATTGGAATCTAGGGCTAGATTTCACGTTGATGAAGTATTATATGTTCCAGGGCTCAAGAAGAATCTTCTATCAATTGCAACCCTTGAGGACAAGGGATATTGGGTGATCTTCAAGGACAAGAAGGCACTACTATCGACTAAAGGTAGCCACTTGAGTACAGCATAATCCATTGGGATTCGCAGAGGAGGACTGTACGTCGTGACAGGACAGTCAGTTCAGGCATTGGCTCACGATGCGACTAGCTCTAGTGAATTATGGCACAAAGGACTTGGACAGCTTCATTACAAAGCACTTTCAGATCTGCAAAACATGGTATGTGGAATGCCCCCTATTTGTCTTAGTAAAAATGAAATTTGTAAAGGATGCATCTATGAAACATGACACGTCCATTTAGCCCTCTATGTCGCATATCCAGCGTGGGGACACGGATTCGTGAGGATACGTGTCGGACACGGACTTGGGACGTGTCCTATGCACAAGACACGTCCCAAATCCGTGTCCAACACGTGCCTTGCACGTGTCCCAATTTCAGGACACGTGTCATGCATACGAAAGGTCTTGGGCTCACATTTTCTCATGCAAGTTGGAGTTGTGAGGTGTGTTGGTGTGCAACTGATGGTTATTTTGCCCTACCAATGGTATTTAAAGACATCCCCACCCCCTCCATTTCACCCACCCTAGTAATTAACGGTAATATTAAATTCTTAAAGTAAAAGTGACATTCTCTTTTATCTTTCATTTTCATCCTTTTACTTAAACTTTTAACATTACCATTAATTCTTTCAGGATGTTCGAGAGTGGTTCCAACCTCATTGGACTTCATATGGAGAAAATAGAATTTTACGTCCCATTCAAAACTCAACAGACTTAACGCTTTTCAAGATTGTAATGTTTCCACTAGATTCTATCATGACGGTATGGAATTGGCATTTAATCAAAAGCACCAAGCCTTTTATGTACCTCGATGTTGGTGGCATTGATTGTTGAACTCCTTTGTCATGACCCTAGTAAAAATGTACCCTTCACTCAAGTATAAACTCTTATGTTGAACTCTTCTCTTTGTCAATGTCAGGTGACTTAGTGGTGTATGTGCACACCAACCTCCATCTTATTTACATGGAGAGAGAAGAATGGTTGACAAGAAAGACAAAGATGTGGGATGTGTTTCATGATGATATGGGTTTGGACAACAGTGTTGAATTGGCATTAGTCAACTTGGATTTTAATGAACCAGTGCTAGAGGAGATCACTTTTGATGATGGTGATCCTCTCAAGGGGTCATCCTCCACACTAGCAGATGCACAAATTGCATTGGATATAGAGGAGGAGGAGGATGGAGGAGAGAGCACTAGTAGTGATGCTAATCTTGATGATTATGACATGGAGCACTATTGACAGTCGCGACTCATGAGCTATGAGATTCTTGCATCTACGGTTATATTATCTACCATGGCTATTTTGTATTTGCCATTGGTAATCCCACCTATAGTATCAATGACTCTAACTCAATATCTATGTGCATTTTGATTTTGATGACTTATTGAGATTGAGAAAGTTGCAGCTTGTGGTTCTAATTTCTTGTGTGTTCAGTGTTTGTCATTTGATCATCATTGATGTTACAATGTACCCTCACCTTCTGATGTCAAGTGAGCCATCCTTCTTCACCTTCCGATGTCAGGTGAGGAAGGATTGAATCATGATTTATCATTTATGTTACATGCTTAAAGTTTTGTACCATGTAAATCTTCTAGTTCCTAACAAAATATGAATTTTTATGTCTAAATTTCATTTTTGTATGTGTAATTTTCAATTAATTTTCATATATATCATTTTTTTTAAATATAAATTTATGTGTGCATGTGTCATCTGTGTCCTGTTTTCGGGGTCAAAATTTCACATGTCATATACTCGTATTTATGTGTCCTTCATGTCTCGTGTCATCATGTCATGTGACTTAAGGATGCATGCTAGGTAAAAATATAAAGAAAACATTACCTAGTAGGGGAAGCAAAGCTTAGGGCATCTTAGATCTGGTTCATTCTGATGTATGTGGTCCCATGTCATCTCCCTCACTCAATGGTTGTTTGTATTATGTCATTTTTATTGATGATTACTCAAGAAAAGATTGGATATATTTCCTTAAAGCTAAAAGTGACACATTTGATAAATTCAAAGAGTATAAAGCCTTTATTGAAAAGCAAACAAGGAAACACATCAGAACCCTTAGAACAGAGAATGGAGGAGAGTTTGAATCTCTCCAGTTTGAGAATTTCTGCAAGGAAGCAGGAATCAAGAGACAGTTGACTGTGCCATATAACGCTCAGCAAAATGGAGTTGCTCAGAGGAAAAACAAGACAATTTGTGAGGCAACAAAAGCCATGATGTTTGACCAAGATTTGCCAAATTCTTTATGGGCAAAAGCTACCTCCACTGTCGTGTATATTCAGAACGGGTGTCCACATGCTATCTTGAAGGACAAGACTCTTGAAGAGGTCTTCTTAGGGATCAAACCTGAAGTAGGGCATCTAAGGATATTTGGGTGTCCAGTGTATATTCATGTCCCTAAGGAAAAGACGACAAAGATGGAACCCTCAGGCAAGAAAGGGGGTTTTGTGGGGTACAATGAGAACTCCAATGATTACAGGATATATGTACCAGGTCGAAGGCAGATAGAGGTAAGAAAATATGTGACTTTCCATGAGGAAGCCGCATTCAAGAAATCCAAAGATCTTCAGCAAGAATATGAAGCAGTTCGGCCAGCTTCCCCCTCTTCTGAAAATGAAGAGTCAAATGATCAGAGGGAGGAACCTCACGAAGGGCCAAGTGATGAGCCCCTAGAACCTGTTGAAGAGTTAGAAAGAACTCTTGAAGAACCTCCAACCAAAAGGAAGCCAGGGTGGCTTAAAGAAACAGTGCAGGAAGCAGAAAAGATGGCTGCTCCCAAAGGAACTTTCAGGGAAAGTAAGAGGCCTCACAGGTTTGGAGGCTATGTTGCACTGATGAGCAGTATCAGTGATGTTGAACCTTCTTCATTTGAAGAAGCAGATAAATTACAAGTATGGAAGGATGACATGCTTGAGGAATACAAGTCAATTCTAAAGAACAATATTTGGGACATTGTGTCGAGGCCAAAGGACAAATCAGTGGTCTCTTCCAAATGGATATATAAGATCAAACATGCAGCTGATGGGAGTGTGGAAAAGTTCAAAGCAATATTTGTAGCCAAAGACTTCACTCAGAAAGAAGGAATCGACTACGAAGAGACGTTTGCCCCTGTAGCCAGGTATACCTCCATAATAACTATTATGGCATTACCTTCGTTCTTGGTTGGAAGCTACATCAAATGGATGTAAAAACAACATTCTTGAATGGAAAGATTGAACAAGAGGTCTTTGTGGAACAACCAGATAGTTTTGTACTGCATAACAAAGGCACTCATGTATGCAAGCTAAGGAAGGCCTTGTATGGTCTTAAGCAGACTCCCAGAGTTTGGTATGACAGAATTGATGGCTTTCTTAAAAGCATGGGCTTTCAGAAAAGTGATGTTGATGCAAATCTGTACTTCAAGGTAAGAGAGAACTAATCTGTTATACTAATCATGTATGTTGATGATCTCTTTCTAACAGGAGATGAAGGGCTAATAGCCTGGTGTAAGAGGGAGCTAATCTCGAAATTCCAGATGAAAGACTTAGGCTTGATGCATTAATTCCTAGGATTGGAAGTGTGGCAAAGACAGGGCGAGATATTTCTAGCATAAGGAAAATACACAGTGAATGTACTAAAGAGGTTTGGTATGATGGATTGCAAATCCATGTCTACTCCGATGGTTACCGACCTGAGGAAGCTGCATGATTTTGATTCAGGTTCAGATTTGGTAGATCCCACCATGTATAGGCAGTTGATTGGATCATTGATGTACATGATCCACACCAGGCCAGATATATGCTATGCAGTGTTTGCAATGAGTCAGTTCATAATTGAACCAAGACAGAGACACTGGGTGGCAGCAAAGCACATCTTGAGATATCTCAGAGGGACCATTACTTATGGTCTGAAATTTACATCCAGTGGTGGTCTATTTCTGCATGGGTATGCAGATGTTGACTGGGCGGGAAGCCCAGTGGATCAGAAGAGTACTTCCGAATACTGCTTCAGTTCAGGATCCACTATGATCTCTTGGTCAAGCCGGAAACAGGGATCCATTGCACAGATTACAGCAGAGATTGAGTACATTCCAACAAGTGATGCTAGCAAGGAAGCAGTATGGCTCAGAAAATTGGTTTCTAGGTTGTTTGGTGACAAGCTCGAGACGACGGTGGTTCACTGTGATAATCAAAGTTGCATAAAACTGACAGAGAACTCGGTATTTCACGACAGGTCAAAACATATTGACATGAAGTACCACTACATCCGAGACTTGGTCCAGAGAAAAACTATAAAGTTACAGTACATAGCCACGAGCGAGCAGGTAGTTGATATCCTGACCAAGCCTCTGACCTCGAGACAGTTTGTGCAACTGAGAGGCAAGCTTGGTGTGTCTGAGAATGACTCCCTCGTTAAGAGGGAGTGTTAAATTTGGCAGCATCGATAGTCATTCTCCAATGAGAGGCCATATGGGTCACCCTGAGGCTAGCCAGGGAGATTTGGAGAATCAACCAATCTTGTGAGGTATTGACAAAAGCCAGGGAGAACGTACAACCTCTGTGAGTCAAACCAAAATTCAGGACGAACGAGATGCTATGTAAGTCTAATGCAAAAGTCAGGGGGAACGTACAACCTCTGTGAGCATAGACAGTCTAGTGCAAAATTCAGGGGAACGTACAACCTCTGTGAGCATAGACAGACTAGTACAAAAGTCAAGGGGAAAGTGCAACCTCTGTGAGCCTAGTCAAGCCTTGTGAACCATGAGCAAAAGTCAAGGCATCTAGCAAAATTTAGGTTAAATGTAAAATTCCTATGAGCTAGAAACAAACGATTTTCCTAATATTGCAAATGATATAAATGTATTGATCTAGTGCATTGGCATGTGTAACATTATCGACCATGAAGAGAAATTTGAATTGCCTTGTAAAGAGTCGAGTTGTAGAAGTCAAAGTTGCATGTCTAGGTCAAAGTCAAAGTTTCATGTCTAGGTCAAAGTCAAAGTTGTCAAGTTGTCACATGTGGCATGCATGTCTAGTTGCATGCATGACAGTGCATGCTAAGTTAGTACGCATGCATGTTGAGTCAAGGGCGAGTTGTAACTGAAGTCTCAAGTCTAGTTCTATTTTCGAACTAAAGTGTGAAGCTGAGTTATGTCAAGCATGCTTTCATACCTCTTATTCGAACCCTCTCCTCTTCTCCTATTCATTCCTTTATAAGCAGAGGTCGACCCCCTCTCTTCCACACAACTGCTATGCAGGGTAAAGGTGAAGCTATAGAGGCAGCATTGCAACTACTAAACAGAGGTGCATATAAGTCCTATAGAGGCAGCAATACAGAGGCACATATCAGTCCTATAGAGGCAGCATTACAAGTACTACACAGGACAGCATATCAGTCAAGAACAGAGCAGCTTATCAGTCAAAAACAGGACAGAATATCAGTCAAGAAAAGGCAGTCTATATCCCTGGTAAGAAAGGTTGCATATCAGACCAGAAAAGGGCATCGAAGTAGCACCCAGGCAGCGCTTAGTCTCTTCCACAGTGCTGGTCAATAACTAGAAAGTATATCAGCAAAGTCTCTCATCTTCTACAAGGTCTTTTCAGTCCAGTCTAAGTCGTCTTGGCAAGCTCTTTTAATAGCAGATTTTTCATGGTGGATATTTGTAAGTAGTCATACATTATTAATGCAATAAAGGAAGATCATTTGCTGAAGTTTTTCTCCCTGTACAGGGTTTCCCCAGAGTATATGTGTTGTTGATGTGCATGTTTACGTATCTAAATGGTTATTGCTATTCAGTTATGATTTTGTATTGTTGAAAGATATTAAGTTGGAATCAAAGTGTTGAAAAATAAAAGAAATAATCCGCATAAGAAATCAAGCTCTATAATTTAACACTTAATAACCAGGCTGGCCTGCATTTGTTGACCACCTGGCACCCGCTAAGAGAGTTGTGTGTGTTCTTCAATAGTTAAGTTCATGATCGATACACCTTCAAGAGAATAAATTGCCACAGTTTTGGCATCACATATAGGATTTGGCTAGGATCAGGTTGTGATTTCCTACTGAGAGGAATGAGTAGCCATCTCCATCTCCAACATCGATTGAAGAATAAGTTCTTTTGTTATTCTTGATTGGGCTTATCTTCCAGCACATATTTTGATTGGCCCCTCTAGTATCTACATGTTTAATTAGTAGATATAATTGCAAGAAGAATTGGGCAAATTATTGAGTAGATCCCATAGACATTATGGGCATCAAAGAAAACTTTGGGGCTAAATTTAGCCCATGGTCTAAATTTGCATGTTTTTTGTAAAAAAGATTTACCAATTTCCATTTGTTTTCTAAAATGCTTCGCCCAAATACTTTAGCATAAAGTATTTTACCTAAAAATAGCCAAAATTTTCTAGAAACTATATAAAACCCTTAGAAATTTGAATATTTGTATAAAAATATTGCCAAAAGTTTTATGGTTGGCATTTCAAGAATTAGTAAGATTTGCCGAGATTTCTACCTTTAAGATAAGTATAGATCCTTAAAATTTTCCTTGAAGGGCATGTCAAGTTTGGTCATGAGACTCTTAAGTACCTAATGATTCAACCGTAACTGCATGCTCAAGAGTGCAGATAAGTAGAGACTCTCAATACTTGTGACTATGAGATTGAACACATTAAACTAGAAGAGAACACGATGGTTTATGCCTCAAGTAGAAGAAGGCACTTAGTAGAGAAGTCTAAGCATTATACACAGAAAATATTATATAGCATTATACTTGATGATGAATGGTACAATGAAATCTAAGCACCATTGCACAGATAAGGAAAGGGTGAAAGCAGGAATGAAAAAGAACAAAACAAATGCGCATGTTATCAACTAGAGAAAGAAGGAATTATATTCTATCAAGGTAGAATTTACGTTCCTTGGATCAAACTCTAAGGAAGTATGCTTTATGAGGTGCATAACCGCCATGCTATAGGTATCCAGGTTACCAGAAGACATGTTGTGAAGAGGATTACTTTTGGTATCAAATAAAAAAGGGCATAATATAGTATGTGGTGAAGTGTTTAGAATGTATGAAATTGAAAGTAGAACAACAACACCCAATGGGCCTAACTCAACACATTCAACATACCTAAAAGGAAACAATAACAAAATTTCAATGCACTCCATTTCTGGTCTGGTCTACTCCCCTGAATAGCTATATTATGATTGTGATCAATAGAAGGACTAAGATTGAACACTTCATACCAATGAAGTCTACGTATAAGGGCTCCAATTTTGCACAAGTATTCCTTAAGGAAGTGGTGAAGATACATGATTTTCTAAGGGTCATAGTTTCTAATCAAAAATGTTTCCATGAAGACTTTAGACTGCTTCGTTCAAGGATTTGTGCACAACGTTGAGTTACAACACAGCGTAGTACCCTGAATTGTGAAAGCCAAGGGAGTGTATGTGGCACTAGACTGTATCTTAATTGTGTACGTTGCAAAAAAGCCTAGAAATCAGTAAGCTTGCCTATCCTTGGTTGAATTTTATCATAACAATCAACATCAAAAATCATTAGATAGAGTCCTTTTAAGGCAATGTATGGGTGGAAATGCAATTCCTCAGTGAGTTGGAGTTTATAGCTCGCTTAACCCATGGAAACACGCACTTGGAAATATAGATAGAGATAATATAGAAAGTGAAACAAAATCTGAATGATACAAGATCGCCAAAAAATTATGTTGATAGTAAGACGTTAGGTAAATCTTTCCAAGTCTTGAAGAAATACAAGACATTGGTCACTAGGTATTAAAGGCCTTTTAAAACACTAGAGTACTTTGGCATTATGGCTTATAGATTGATACTACTAACACATTTACGAATTCAAAATGTATTCATCATTATAGAAGAAATATGTTCTTGAACCCCTTCACATGTTGGATTATTCTAAAATTCAAAAGGTTACAAGGGATTTTCTTATGGTCCTGTTAGCACAAGATTGGTTTATACCTCAGCGTTGCATAAGTGGCACTACCTAATATTTCACAGAGAAAGGAATCTGCATTTCATCATTCATTTTGGCAAATGAATACAATTGTTATGGGATTTTTATTTGTTTTGGGGAAAATTGAAATTATATTGAGTTATTCCCAATATCCTAGTTCAAGCATCAGAGCACCCACGAATTTATGCTATCGAATTGCAAGCAGAAACACAGTCGGGCGCTACCTACAGGCGTTGCGTAATATTCTGGCACAGGATAAATTGTGCAGAGTTATTCTGCCAGTTTTGAGTCACTGATTTAAAACTTGGGTTATGAGCAGTTGAGGATGTATTTTTGAAAACTGGAGGAGGTTTTTGTTCATAACATTCCAAATAACAAAAACCTCTCAGTTTTTCAAAATATGTTTTGGTTTGAGAGATATTGAATATAGAAGTAGGCATTGCGTACTCTGCACAGTGGTGTTGCGTACTAATTTCCTGTAGCGGTCATGTTTTTGATATTCGCCTTGTTGGGAGGTTGTCACATGTCAAGGAGAGTTCGAATGGATTCTCAAGGATTAGTTAGATATCAAGGGACACCTGCACCTAAGATTTAGTTCCATCAAAGGTCTCATGCATGAGGTGGAAACAATTTATTAATGACTTCCAACAAATTCTTGAAAATCAGCAGTTTGTTGGATTTTTGTCTCTTTGACTGTTGCCACCTATCTCCAAGGCTTAGAATCCAATGAAGGAGATGGGATTCGACCTCCTTAGGTTATTTGGTTGATATTTTCTATTTAAAGAGGGAGATATCTCTTGGAGAGGGGAGGGATGAGCTAAGAGAGGCTAGAGAGAGTAGGAATAGGTAGTTTTCTGTGTGTATTCATTTGTAAGCCTGTGGGCATTTTAGGATTGTAAGCATTACTGCTCTTGGAGACTAATGAGAGTTGTGATTTCAGATTGTAACTCTTCTTTTCTATTTCTTCTTGTTTGAATATATTGCAGATTTGAGGATCAAACGCTGTCAATGATTTATGGATCCCTAAGTAGCAAAGTATCTGTTGTATTTTGCCCATCAATCATTGTTTATATTAAAGTATTTGTTGATTCATTGAATTGAGAGGATCTCTATTTACTAAACATTCTATCTTATATTTTCCTTTTTCATTTCTTCCACCTATCAGTAGTTTGTTGGATTTTTGTCTCTTTGACTGTTGCCACCTATCTCCAAGGCTTAGAATCCAATGAAGAAGATGGGATTCGACCTCCTTAGGTTATTTGAATGATATTTTCTATTTAAAGAGGGAGATATCTCTTGGAGAGGGGAGGGATGAGCTAAGAGAGGCTAGAGAGAGTAGGAATAGGTAGTTTTCTGTGTGTATTCATTTGTAAGCCTGTGGGCATTTTAGGATTGTAAGCATTACTACTCTTGGAGACTAATGAGAGCTGTGATTTCAGATTGTAACTCTTCTTTTATATTTCTTCTTGTTTGAATATATTGCAGATTTGAGGATCAAAGGCTGTCAATGATTTATGGATCCCTAAGTAGCAAAGGATCTGCTGTATTTTGCCCATCAGTCATTGTTTATATTAAAGTATTTGTTGATTCATTGAATTGAGAGGATCTCTATTTACTGAACATTCTATCTTATATTTTCCTTACTCATTTCTTCCACCTATCAGCATATAATCTTGTTATCTGTTAAGCAGCTTTTGTGCCTTAGATGAGTGGGATGTTTGTGACTCCATTGCCCATTGGTGTAGCATACTGATCTGTAGTTTCATGCCCTCTCTCTTTCTTTATCCATCTTGTTGATCCACCTATTCAAAACCATTTTAATCCATTTACATTTCTATGTTACCAAGCTTACTCTCATTTGCAGTCTGGGAGTGACTCTTGGAGTGTTAACATTTTTGGCGCTGTTGCCAGGGACGGATTTGAACAGATTGAAAAGCTCCCTGGGAAGAACGACATTGTACAACTCTAGCTTTAGATGGTGACTGAAGTTGGACACCTTCAAGACTACACATTCACCATGGCAACTCCATTGTTCAGAATATGTTGGTGGCTCCACTGGGGATGAGAAAAATCAAATGGCTATGAAGGCTATCCTGGCCAAGAGGTTTGCCCCACTCAATTTCTCGACCATAGATGGTTATCAACATCTTGTGCCTCAAATTGATGAATGGAAAGATCTACTGCCCAGATTTTATAAAGGTGATGATGACAACCCTTTTGAGCATGTTCATGAATTTCATGCTTTGATGCAGCAGCTTGACATCCATTATGAAGATATATTAATGAAAATGTTCATGTATTCATTGGAAGGCGATGCGAGGCAATGTTATAGAACACTCCATGCTTCTAGTATTTACTCTTTGAAGGACTTTCATGATGTTTTTTATTCTCATTGCAAGATAATTTATCCAGCTGAAAGACTTTTTGAGAATTGTTGTGAGAGGTATGCATCATATATTCAAGATTCAGCAAGTGATTATGATGAAGGGGATTATTATAGAGAGCAGGACTTAGATGATGAGTTTCATAATG
>ML792576.1:63574-74099 GCA_009831015.1 Picea engelmannii
TTGAGGGTGCCACTGCCTCGTAGGCAGCCTTTGGCTCCTCCTCCTTGATTGCTGGTGCTTTCCCTTTGCTGTCCCTGTTGTTGGTGGCTTTCATGCCTTGAAGGGTTTATTGCTGTAGCAAACTACAGTTCAGTTTGGACAGTATTTGGGTAAGTTGTGTTTGATATTTGCATCATCCCTGTTTATGTTCTTGTGTCCTCCTTGGCAAAACAGTCTACCCAGTATCATGGTAGAGATCAAAACCCTTGAGTTTTGATCCATGATCTTTAAGCTAATTTCTGAGCATATAAAAGAGGACAGCATCTATATGTCAGACACATCTTTGAATGGCTAAAGGTAAGTTCAGAATTATTTTTTATATGAAATCTGCACTTAATCTACATTCAGAAATTTTATGTTTAGATTTATTTTTATATGTTCAGATCTCACAGTCCATGTTTAATCTACTTCAGTTATTGTTTTAAGTGCTGATCTGTTTGTACTGTTGAGTTTATTTTTAATAGATATTACTGTAGTTTTTCTTTTCCCTAAAATCTAACCATACTCATCTGTGCTTACTCCTCAACTATTAGGGGTGCACCCTGCAGTATGAGCTGTGAGCCCCTTTCCAATTCCTCCATGCAGTTTGCTAGATCTCAGCAATCTCAGGGCATTGGTGGCCAGCCTCGACACCCAGCTGGCCACTGTGTGGGAGCAAAGAGAGTGTTGCCATAGTTGGCCACACAGTCCTCCAGCTTGGCCCCTTGATGACAAGTTTCCAACAGTCCCAATGGAAAATTCCAAGGATGAGAAGCAGCAGGAAAAGATGGTTGGGAGGTTAAGCTTTTGATCCAGAGCATCAGGACGAGGGGTGCTGAGGGCCACTTAATGATGACAAGGACAATTCGCACACCTCAGGTATGATACCAAACGCAGCAAAATATTTTCCTTCGATTATCTTGCTTTGATGATGAGTGTGCCAATATAGATTTTTAGTTTTGGACTCGTTATATTTTTTCACCATCTCCAAGTGAGAGCATCAGAACAAGGGGTGCAAATGGCCACTTAATGATAACAAGGACGATCCGCACACCTCAAGTCTGATATCAGACGCAGCAAAACATTTTCTTTCGATTATCTTGCTTTGATGATGAGTGTCCCAATATAGCTTTTTAGTTTTGGGCTTGTTATATTTTTTCACCATCACCAAATGATGCTATGATATGTTCTTTTTGTGAAATAGGGCAGTTTTAACAGTTATGGTGGCATTTATTGCCATTTTGCTAGTGTTTGTAGTTGCTATCCTAGTAGGCCTCCTTTCAAAAAAAAATGCCATGTTTGTACATAATGTTAATAATAACGGTGAAATGGTAGATTTCGACGAAAAGAAAAAAAAAAACAGACATCTGCTAATCGAAGGTCACAATTCACTGGTTTGAGCCCAATGAGTCACTCTGTGAGTAAATAACATAACCCTAATATCACACGTCAATGCAGTCGGCGACARGGAACGTRGGATAAAACGGCATGGGTTCCATAGAGATGYTTCATTGCAGYCAATGCACTCTGCGAGGAGTTCAAAATACAGAGAAACAACATTCGCAAAAACGACMAAATGCAAAAACAAAAACCCTAAGTCGCGACAAAACCCACTWAAGCAGAAAGAGAGCTAAAACCCTGATTCAATGCAGCGTAAAACCAAAATCGCATTGCTGTAAACGATAAACTCACCTGCGCAGAACGCCATAGACTCGGAACTCGTCCTCCAGTTCCCGCTCGGTCACCCGGGGATCCAAGTTCCCCACGTACACCCGCGACATTGCCTGCTATGTTGTTCCTTGTCCAAATAAAATCAAACAACCGTGACTTGAATTAACCAGCAGCTCTCGAATCGGGATTTTATGCGGGGTATTGAGATCAAGTGGGAATGTAAATAAATCGATAGAGATCAAAATACAGAAAGAGCGTGATGGCAAAAACCCCGCTTATCCGTTCAAAAATTTCTGTTGAAATTCTTATATCGACACTTCGGGCCTTGGGGTTTATCGGAAGAACGATCTCATTAGGTTAATTTGTAAAAAAAATTTCGAGTCCGGCTAACTGGAAAAGGTAAAAATAAGAAAAGGTGGATTGTGATAAGAATAATAATATAATTAATTAACTAACGTTGAAATGGAGATGTGCTTAAAAGTTTTATTGATCAGAATAATAATATAATTAATTAACTAACGTTGAAATGGAGGTTGAAATGGAGATGTGCTTAAAAGTTTTATGGCTCAACAAGAGGAGTTTTATGGCGCAAATTTATTAACGTGAGATTATTTTTAATTACTTTGATATAATAATAATAATAATAATTTATTTTTAAGGTTATAATTAAGTTAGATATTAAATTAGTATATAAGATTCTCTAAAATCTAAGAAAGTATATATATTCTATGTCCTTCTAGATTTGAATCTGACTCGTAAGTTGTAAGGAGGAAACACATGTTCTTAACCATTAGATCCACATATGTTGTATATAAATAAATAAAAGAATGTTAAAATGAAAATGGTTTGGAGAATAATGTTTTTACCAAAAATTTTGTTAATTTTAAAGTTGAGTTTGAGGGGCAATTTTTTCTAATTAATGTGGGAGCATATTTTATCACTTTGATATTATATTATTAGTGTGAATGTTGGATTAAAAGTACAAGTTTTCAAATTGATATAATAATATCTTCTTCTTCTTTTTTTTGTACTTAGCTTCCTTTTTCATGATGGTACTAACATTTTTAGCATAGAAATTTGATATCAAGATGAAGTATCTTTATAGTATATTTGACTTATGGTTGTTATCTATGTGATTTTATTGGTTATTTTGTTATAGTGGCATATCTCTACTTTGAGATTATATTCTAGTTTGATACTCATCTTCTAAATTTTGTGTATTAACATAATTATTAAGTGTGTGTTGTGAATAATTTCACATACATAACAATTGTGAGATGGAGGTGATTTACAAGACATTGCCCAGACCAAAAGCCTTGTCAATCCAAAAATTGGGTTTGGGGTGTAAGTCTCTGGGTTGATGTGATAGCATCATCCCTCTCTTTGGCAACTAACATCATCAGAAATTTCAATGTCGTGTTCTATGGGTTGACTTTGGCTTATGGGTATCATCTATGTGATGTTACATGTTATCTTGTTATAATGGCATATCTTATTTTGTGATTTTGTTACACATTGATACTCCTCTTTTAAACTATGTGTGTTAACATCGTTGAAGTACTTGGAGTTGTATATTTTTTAGGTCAAAAACACATTCATATAGAGAAGAGATGTATGTGGATGTTTTATTGAGGCATGGTTTAGTATTAAGGCCTTCCATCCTTTTGGCATCCAGGTTTTTGTGTTGGTGATGGGCCCCATCACACAATGGCAATAACATTCTTCATTTGTCTCTAAAGTTAACCGTCTCTATTTCAACAACAATGTGGGTTAAATAAATTAATATGATGCAATAGAAAAAAAAAATAGTGCTTCATCTACACTCAAATGACAGTGAGAATTTACACCTAGAGATGGAGATGCAATTATTTAGTGTGACTATAGTCTAAACCTTGTCGATGGATCTCTAACTACAGTGGCGATGAAAGTGCCATGTTGTGAGGTTTTTGTACAATGATTTGTAAATTATTAACTCACCAATTTGAACTATAATAATCACAAACCCATATTGCTACATATTTATACGTGCATATTAGCACACAAGAAAGGATAAATATTGTCCCCTGTGAAGATAAGTTGCATGGTTTTTATGTCTGCGACATATAGATGACAACAAAAAGGTGTATCGCAATGGAACATTCACTACGATGTGGAACTTTGACCATATAAATGGGGTCTTCTTCCAATGGAGAAACTTTGATCATGTTTACTCATGGATATTCCATCACATTGTACATGTTTTTGGTGAATTTTGTTTGGTTAGCATGAGTTTTATATATGAGAAGCACGTCGAAAGGAGCATCTAAATCAATATTTTCTTACCAAAAAATATTTCAAATTAAGTTCTTTCTCAAAAAGTATTTATCAAAAAAAATCATGAGCCATATGTATAACAAGTGTTGCATGGCAGCGTAGTCTCTGCCAAGTTGGAATGGGAATAAATGCGACCGAGTACAGACACGTGGGTAGGAAGTTGAAGTACATGTGGTTTCCATGCAGAATATAGTATTCCCGGAATTTATAAAAAATTATTAACATTTAAAAGGTTCTTGGACACAAAAAATTTAGCATTCCCGAAGTAGTTTTCTACATACGTTCGTGGACAAAAACACAAAAAAAATAGTAGTAACGTCTGTTACATAGGTTTGTAGAGAAAAACACAAAAGAAATAGCATTCCCATATTAGTTTTCTTTAAAACAAGGGCTCCTGGACACAATAGAAATTGAAATTTATCAAATTATAGGTTCCTGGACAACATAAATTATACATATCAAATTTGTAATTGTATAAATTAGATATTTACTTTTATACACACGAAATATGTACTTCTATAAAATATGGGGGTGAGATTTTCTAGGGCATGCACGGAGCCCCATACTTGCTAGTTTTTGGATCGCGGGTTCTCGGGCTGGCGGGCTGAAAATTGGGCTTTTGTTGTTCTATGCCCTACAAATAGCACCCAGAGTTTCGTGATATACAAATTGACAATCGGACTTGCGGACTGTTTGAAATTTAAGGGCCTATGTCTGTTACATAGGTTCTTGGACAAAAGCACAAAAAAACTAGCATTACCGAATTAGTTTTCTTTAAAACAAGGGCTCCTGGATACAAGAAATTGAAATTTATCAAATTATAGGTTCCTGGACAGCATAAATTATACATACCAAATATGTAATTTGATTAAGTAGATATATAGAGCATGCACGGAACCCTCATTCCGGGTTCTCAGGCTGGTGGGCTGAAAATTGGGCTTTTGTTGTTCCATGCCCTACAAATAGCATTGAGAGTTCCGCGATATACAAATTGACAATCGAACTTGTGAACTATTTGAATTTTAAGGGGCTCGTGTCCAAAAAAATTAGCATTCTCGAATTAGTTTTCTTTACATACGTTGGTGGAAAAAAACACAAAAAAATATTACTAACGTCTGTTACATAGGCTGGTGGACAAAAGTACCAAAAAAATAACATTGTCAAATTAGTTTTCTTTAAAACAGGGGCTCTTGGACACAAGAAATTGAAATCTATCAAATTATAGGTTCCTGGACAGCAAAAATTATACATACCAAATACATAATTTTATAAAGTAGATATTTACTTTTATACATATGAAATATGTACTTTTATAAAGTATGGGGATGAGATTTTATAGAGCATGCACGAAGTCCTCATTTCATACTTGCACAGAGCCCTCATTCCATACTTGCACGGAGCCCTCATTCCATACTTAGGCAGTTTTTGGATCGCGGGTTCTCGGGCTGGCGGGCTGGAAATTGGGCCTATGTTGTTCCATGGCCTACAAAGAGCACTCAGAGTTCCGTGATATACAAATTGACAAGCGGACTTGCGGAGTATTTGAATTTTAAGGGCCTCTGTAGCAAGCAGTACGAAAGACAGGTGGTAAAGATGCAATCGCAGGTTCTCGGGATTGCGGGTTGGAAATTGGGCCTCTGTTGTTCCATGGCCTACAAAGAGCACCCAGAGTTCCATGATTTACAAATTGACAAACTGACTTGCAGAGTATTTGAATTTTAAGGGCCTATGTGGCAAGCAGTATGAAAGACAGGTGGTAAAGATGCAAGAAATGACATACTATCTATATGTGTGAGTAGTAAAAAAGTAGTGAACACAATTTTATGACATTTATATAAAATAATAATAAAATGTGTTACATATTCCTGGAAATTTAAAGAAACATGTGTGTGTGTGTGTGTGAAATATACTATCTCAAATTTGAGTGAGTGATTTATCTCATATTTAATTTTCAGCATAAATTATACATATCAAATATGTAATTTTATAAAGTAAATATTTACATTTATACATACAAAATATGTACTTTTATAAAGTACGGGGATGAGATTTTTTAGAGTATGCACAGAGCCCCATACTTAGCAAGTTTTTGGATCGCGGGTTCTCGGGTTGGCGGGCTGAAAATTGGGCTTCTCTTGTTTTGTTCCCTACAAATAGCACCCAGAGTTTCATAATATACAAATTGACAATCGCACGTGTGGACTATTTGAATTTTAAGTGCCTATGCTTGTTACATAGGTTCGTGGACAAAGGCACAAAAAAACTAGCATTCCCGAATTAGTTTTCTTTAAAACAAGGTTTCCTGGACACAAGAAATTGAAATTTATCAAATTATATGCTCCTGGACAGCATAAATTATACATACGAAATATGTAATTTGATTAAGTAGATATATAGAGCATGCACGGAACCCTCATTCCATACTTAGCCAGTTTTTGGATCGCAGGTTCTCGGGTTGGGGACCTGGAAATTGGGATTTTGTTGTTCTGTGTCCTACAAATAGCACTGAGAGTTTCGCAATATACAAATTGACAATTGAACTTGCGAACTATTTAAATTTTAAGGGGCTCGTGCCCAAAAAATTTAGCATTCCCGAATTAGTTTTCTTTACATACGTTTTACATACGCTAGTGGACAAAAGCACAAAAAAATAGTACTAACGTCTGTTACATAGGGTGGTGGACAAAATGACCAAAAAAATAGCATCTTCGAATTAGTTTTCTTTAAAACAGGGGCTCCTGGACACGAGAAATTGAAATTTATCAAATTATAGGTTCATGGGTAGCATAAATTATACATACCAAATACGTAATTTTATATAGTAGATATTTACTTTTATACACATGAAATATGTACTTTTATAAAGTATGGGGATGAGATTTTATAGAGCATGCACGGAGCCCTCATTCCATACTTAGACATTTTTTGGATCACGGGTTCTCGGCCTGGCGGGTTGAAAATTGGGCCTCTGTTGTTCCATGGCCTACAAAGAGCACTTAGAGTTCCGCAATATACAAATTGACAAGCGGACTATTTGAATTTTAAGGGCCTCTGTGGCAAGCAGTATGAAGGACAGGTGGTAAAGATGCAAGAAATGACATACTCTCTATATGTGAGTAGGAAAAAAGTAGTGAACACAATTTTATGACATTTATATAAAAAAATAATAAAACGTGTTACATATTCCTAGAAATTTAAAGAAACATATATGTGTGTGTGTGTGTGTGTGAAATATGATATCTCAAATTCGAGTGAGTTATTTATCTCATACTTAATTTTGAAAGTGATCAGGAACGAGAAAATATGCATTAGAAAAAAAGAGAATTGAAATAAAATAAACAGAATGTCTTCACATTCAACATAGCTGAAAATAAAAATCTAGGAACACATAAATATATAAGGAGACAAAAGAATAGTTTTATTTGGAATATATGAAAAAAAGAATAGTTTGTTACATATTCCTGGAAATGTTAATGCGTTTGTCTTATAGATTGGGATTGGGGCTCCCGTGGACCATAAGAGAAATATGTACAAGAAATAGGACTATGGAAAGAAGAAGTGGGACACGGTAGAGTGTAATACCTGAAAAGTAGAAATGGGAAGATATCATTTTTTGGCTATAAATTTATATTCAGAAAAGGTGGAATAATTGGATTGATAAAGAAAGGATTATCAGTATACACTTACAGGCATGGTACATATAAGTAATTTTGGTATTTGCTTGTTGATGTCTTTTCCTGTTGGTTTTTGTTGCCAACCCGCTTGAATAACTGGATTGATAAACAAATGATTTATAGCGATGTTCCATGTAAGTAATTTTGTCATTTACTTGTTGATGCATTTTCCTGTTGGATTTCGTCGGCGACCCACTTCAAGTTCTCTTCAATATAGCTTCTTAAGGGGGAGATGTTGATGTCGTTCCAGATTTTAATGCTGAAAAATTCATTTTCTAATTCGCTTAGATCAATAGAAAGATTACATAGAGCCTGATGAATGTCTCCATTATGTACTGAATACCGGACTAGCCAATTGTCCACGTCTTCTTCATGATATTCAAGAATCATGTAAAAAAATTCTAAAGACAAGGCCTTAAAATTATCAACTTGTTTATCGAAAGCTTACTTGGTTAACGCCAGCGAGTTGACGATTAAGTTGGGGTCCTAGAAGTCATTTGTCCTTTCGGCTAACTCTATTTTGGTGAGCTTTATGAATAATGTTTCTTTCTTTGATAATGCTTGCTCACATGATGGGATGATGAGATACAGGTTCTTCACCTTCTCTTTCCAGCATGTTTCTAATTGAATGAGCCGTTTTTTTGACGGGAGATCATGTTGTCTTCTTGTTGTGTCTAGCATGTTGTTGACATGAAAGGCAAAAGGGATGACTGTGTGCAAATAGAAAGTTTCTTCATTTTTTAAATCCGTCTACAGAAGTTGGAGCAAGTTATGTGCCCTGCTTCCCAGGGAATCCATATTTTATGATGTTTCCCAGGCCTTGGTAATCAATTCCATTCTTTTGTTGATATTTTTCTCCACATATCCTCTACAGGATGCAAGGAAGCTGGAGGAGCCTTTTAGATTTGTTGCAGGGGTGTAGGTAGTCGCAGGCATGGCCATTTCCAAAGGATTGCCAAGCAATGGCATAGGAAACAAATCTTCCTCTAATTCCTTAATCTGGTTCTCTAGTATGGCATTCTCGGCCTCAATGACTCCAACAAAATCATGAAGAGCATCTCCTGTTGCCATGTGAAGTTGAGAGATTTTGGACGCCTGCATATTGGCAAGGTCAAGTTCTGAATGATGTTTTATTTTCTTATTTTTTACATCTCTTTTTTCAATGATTAATTTTTTTTATTCAGTTTAAAAAACAACACTCTGGAATACGAAGGATTCATCTTCGTCAAAAAATTCGGTGTCAAGTATGTCCATTGGGTAGGCATGGTGAATTGCGTCTTCGGGTTGATCAAGGTTGCAGAATATGTTATCCAGATTAGCGTCAAGATCCATGTTTTCACTATAAATTTCGGGCTACTTCGCCTCCCCTACAATTATTTTTCCCTTCTTCTTCACGAGAAGCTCGTGAGGAAGATGTTCACTGTATCTCTACAAAACTGTTGTGGAGATGCTACCAGTGGTTTATGAAAATGTTGGTTTGCTCCAGACACTGCCTAAAATGAAGAAATGGAGGGGACAATATAACCCCCCGGAAACGTTGGTTCAATGCGTGCGAATGGAAAATCTCCTCGAGCTCTTCGCTCATTATTGACAATATCTATGCATGTTGTATGGTGACCTGTTAGAAGTAAAGCTTAATTATTGCATACTTAGAAGTGCGAAGGTGGCGGTTACGACGAAGAACATTTAAGGATTGGAGGTTTCATGAAGGAACCAAGCTCACGGCGTGTGAATGACATTCCATGGTATTTGAAATTAACACTGGGAAGGGATAACAAAAGCCTCCGCAAATATTGCATTAATGGCAGAACTTCTCAAGCCTTGCGCCCATCAATGACAACTTAGACGGTGCCTGCACGATGACCTGTTAGCATTAAAGATTTAGAAACATATATATATATATATATATATATATATAAACATTATTTCTTATTATGGACACATGCGAAGATGACGGGGACGGGGAAGAGCAAGCAAGGAAGGAATGGCCAAGTTTGAAACTGCATGGTGAAACTGGTGAGTGTCCAATGGTGAAACTGCATGAGTCGGAATTGTTGACTGCAAAACGCGTAAAATGTAAGAGGGCATGATGGTGCAGTTCAACGAAGGGTTTGTATATATGAGGAATTGCGGGAAAGTGGCTAAGTATGGAAAGTGTGACTTTGTGTAGGCTTTCAGGGAGCATAGCAAAGGGAAGCATGTACAGTCTTTGGATTGCGGGTTCTAGGGCTGGTGGGCTCAAAAGTGGGTCTCTATTGCTCTGTGTCTTACAAATAGTACCCAGACTTACGTGATATAGAAATTGAGAAGTGGACTTGTGGGCTGAACATTGCACTTCTATTGCTCTGTGTCCTCCAAACAGTACTCGGAGTTCTGTAATATACACACTGACAGATGAACTGCAGGGTTGGCGGGCCGAGGATGGCAATTGTTTACGGATCGGAGTTTCGCGATATACAAATTTTGATATTCCACAATTTAATTGGTTGGTTGGACATTGCACTTGTATCAGTCTGTGTCCTCCAAACAACACTCAAAGTTCCACGATATACAAATTGACAGGGAAACTTACATACTTAAGGCACTATTTGGATCGTGGGTTGTTGGACAGGCATGCTAAAAAACAGACGGACTGCAGGACTGGAGGGATGTATAACATATAACATATATGTTATACATCTAACATTATCTAAAAACATTATTTTTAAGTACTAAAATATCAATATTAAATATTGATATTGTACAATTTAATTAAACAAAATTATCAAATGAGTCGCAAGCTTCGAGTCTGGCTCCAATTGCGGATCACTGAAGTTTTCGGCACATGATATCAGATTTATAAAGTACCT
>ML792576.1:83033-107651 GCA_009831015.1 Picea engelmannii
ATCAGATTTCAAATTTTTTTCTAGGTTTACTTTGTACTTCACATCCTTGGCCAACAACTTTCTTCCTTGTAACTGGCCTTTTCTTATTCCGACCCACATGCAGGACAAAACTTGCTCTATTATTATGCGCATTGTTTTGAAAAACAAATTTGTTATCTGATAGGAGAAGTAACCACTTGAATGTAGCAACTCCCATCGGACTATTTTATGATAATTGAATCATTCTGTAATATCAGTGGCACGTGGATCTCCATAAAAGAGTGTTGGAAAGTTCATTTCCTCAGCAAATTTGTCCTTGAATATTCCAAGTGGACGTTGCCCCTCATTAGGTGCAATTTCTACAATTTTGTCTTGCAAGTCACGAATGCATTGTGAATCAGTGAATCCATGCACCAATGTCTCAGCAGGTGTTTCATTCTCCGATTCATCACTTGTATCAAATTCACTAGGATTTTTGAGAGTGTATGCAGAGTTGCCATCCTCTTCTGCAAGAACATTGTTCCAGTTTCCATTTATACAAATGTTTTGTGCTTTGTATAGGGCCCTGGAACACAATTCCCTTAATGCTTTCATAACAGCATGTACACGCACTTTGCCTATCTGATAGGCATTTTTGTATCACAAACGTCTTTTTAGAGCCACAACAATTGTCATTGTATTGCTGATGAATTGTGGCAACGCTTTTTGCACAACATCTAGCTGAACAAGCACATTAATAATTGATCCTGTTAAGCCCATCTGGGGTCATTTATAGCCCCAAGGTCTGATTTGAGCAAATGCAATTTGTAGAGACACAAGTCTCTCCTCAAGTTCTGTAAGTGCACTTACATCTGGTAGTGGTGTATTACATCTTATTTGGTTAGGGGTTGCAAACTATGACATTTTTCCATTTTCAAGTGACCATTTGCATGGAAGACAAACTTTTCCATTGGAAAATGGTTTCTCGTGTGCTGTCAAGCGGAGGTATTCTGCTTGCAAATCAGGCGTGAAAGACTTAGTGTTTTTTGAAAAATTCAACTGTTCACAAATTGCACATGCAAGGGAAGGAGTGTCTTTAATTTGTTTCATGTAGGTCTGTCTTGCATTTTTCTTTCGCAGGGAAGTATGGGTAGAAACTGTTTCCTGGTTTTCATTGGTAGTAGTGCATGGTGTTGCTTCTAGACCACAAAATGCCACAGTTGCATGACCATTCTGGGATATGCGACCGTACTTGTTTATGTTGTGTTCTGCATGAACAAATTTCTTTAGATTGTGATATGTGAGTTTCTCTATAAAAGGAAGCGTAGCAATGTATTTTTTTCTCTCGCACGTGACCTTTTTCAAGTTGTGGTAACTTACTCTACATTTCTTGCCCAAGGGCACGATGAGCTGATGGCAACTGGGATGAATTTCACTCTGACTCAGGTTCTCATAAAGTAGTCTATGTTTTTTGTTTAAGGCATGTATGGCCTCATCACAATTGGAACGAATTTGACGCATAACTTTTTTCAAGTTGTGATAACTTACTCTACGTTTTTTGTTTAAGCCTTGTATGGCTTGATCACAACTGTGATGAATTTCACGCATGGCTTTTTTGTTCAAGCCCTGTATGGCCCTATCACAACCGAGAGGAGTCTCATTCTCACTAAAAAGCATTCCATGCATATGCAAATTCGACGTCATTTGGGTGGCATGGACATTCAACCCTGAACCACCGATATGTCCAAGCAAAGGTTGATAATGGATATGTGTTGTATCTGTTTTCAACGAGAGGATGTCAATTGTTCGATCATAATTTGAATTAGTAAACCAGGAATGGATAGTGCCATCTGGCAAGGCCAACCATACTTGGATATTTACTCTGAATATCATAGACAACCATTGCAAACAAAATCTGCAACCCTCCACATTCCCTTTTTCATATGGAAGCGCCATGTTTACAAGGTATTCCTGCCAACTTCGAACTGTCGACATATTTTCTAGGAGATATGGCCAAAGGTGTTGATGCAAGCACCTAAAAGCCTGTTGGCTGGTGCCTATAATTGCATTGCAAAAGGACTATACAGTGTAAAGTCGTAGCGACTGCACATCGAACTCCCCTGCCACCAAACAACAAATTGCATTGAACAAACTATCTCCACAGCTAGACACAACATTTGTTGCCAACTGTAAACCATGACAATCTATGTGATGCATAATTTGTTTCCATTGCGATTCAAGGTCTTTGCAAATGATGGACAAGTAAATATGAGGTCCTTCAACATTGCATATGGACATTTTTCTATACAGTAGTGGTTCATAATGGCCACTAACAACATTGGCATCATGGGACAAGATGCAATATGGATTGTCAGATGCAGCGTTGTTGAATAGTAGATATCTTGTTTTTCTTGTCCATGACCATATTCCAACTGATATATTGAGCCAGTTAGACAACCACCGTATACAAAATGTATCTCCCCAAAGTCCCCTCTCATGTGCAGGCAGAACTGGAGATGCAAACAACTACATCTTTGAAAAATACGTAGCGACATCATGTATTCCATGCAACTCCCGTAGAAAATCAGATTCAAGTTCATATTCATAGGACTCCAAAGCCTCAACATTTCCATTTTTAAAACAACTCAAGAAATAATCTATCAATCCATTGCGCAGCTCGGTCAACAAATACCAAAAATGTAGTAGAACCTGGAATGTATTTAAAGGCAATCCCCTACAGTATACGAGAATGCATCCAATCTAAAAAGGCCATTGCTATGCAAAACCATGTCATTGTTGTCATGTATAATGGACTGTGTATCTATTTCATAGGACTTAACATCTATTACTTCTTTCATCTTTTGAATTGTGATTTTGAACATGTTTGTTAGATACTTTCAGTTTGCATGAAAACAGAGAAAAGGGGAAAAAAAAAAAAAAGTAGCCAAAAAAAAGGAAAGCAAAATAGGATCAATTATATGTATCTTTCATCCTACCAATCCTCAAACGACCCCTACCAATCCTCGTATGTATCTTTCATCCTTATTATTCTCAACTTCAATCCCCCTAGTCCCCATAGAAAATGACAAGAAAACAAACCCACAATGGAAAGTGAACCAAACAGAAGAAACAACACAAATAAATAACACCATAAATTTACTCAACAGAAAGAGAACAGGTGGACGCAGTTTTCCGACCCACAGAATAAAAGCATTCCCTGCATCTACACCCCGCCAGATGGTTCCCTCTTCTGATAGCTCCAAACTACTTTTCGTAAACCCCTCTGCATTGCAATTTTCTAAAAAGATATGGAAGTGGCAACCGACACATGAAGACGCATGGTTTCCAGGAACAGAAATTAAGAGCACAAACAAAGATGGTCTGCAACAGAATTTGGAGGCAGGGAATCCCACCATTGAAAAACAACAACAACAGGGAAACTTACCCGCCAACGAGGGATGACAAGAGCTCAGCCCCAAAAACTGCAAACCGCAACAACAGGTCCAACAACTTGCAAAGTTGAAGAACAACAAACCAATGAACAACCACGAAGAGGTCGAACTACAACTGCAGGACGTCAACTTTGCAAAGTTGAATCAAACAAGAACAAGAATCATGGAATGAAGCAGTGAACAAGCATTGACCACTGAAGTAGAGATGTCGACCATGAACAAAATTGTATTACAACGCATCTATACAATAAACATTTAAGACTGTCAGAGTTGTTAAGTAAACACATAAGTCTGCCAGGACCGTCGAAGGGTGTAGCCATGTGCAAGCATTTAAGAAAAAATGCAGCGTGGCAGGCCTGTTCTCTCGAAGCACGCAAAAATAAAGAAAAAATCACACATAGTAATATGGTAGAGAACAAATTCTACCTAGCAGAAAATGCTAAAGGAAACATTCGAACTAATGCTAGCATTAATCCACCTTCGACCAATGCATAATAAAATATATGATTCAAAAAGACCATATACGATCAAATACTTTGGATATGCCATGATATATAACATTGGGAATAGTGAAGCCGGCAATAAGACCTCCAATCCGTTGTCCAGTCATATCTTGACAAACATGGTACTTTCTATTATATAAAATCGATGTTTTCACTTCCCTTGTTCCAACAATAGGTAATATGAAAATATTTGTGGTCAATGCACAATCTAATATGAGGTCAACGATTTATCGATTGTTATAGTCCCTCTATGCCTACGATAGGGACTAAAAATATATGAGAGTTAAATCAACCATGTCATCCGACAATTTTGTAAAGAATGTGGAGTCTTATGTATAATGAATTACATGGAAGATAAGTTATTTGATTCTTATCAGTTAAAAAAACCTTAAAAAATGTTGTTAATCGAAGTCAATTGAGTTAATATTCAATATAAATGAGTCTGTGTCTAAATAAAGGAGGGGGTTAAATGTGAGTTTTCAAAGTAGGTGAACCCCTGTACCATTGTAAAGTAAGTCAGTTTGTAGCCAACGAAATCGATTCCTCACCAACATTAGTCGATATCTTGTCTACAACGTTTTGGTTGAGTCAATGAAAGTCTAGTGTTAGTAAAAAGAGTTGTTGTGTCTTATTAACAGTTAGAAAGTCATACTCGGGGTGGCAGGAGCGAGCGGGTACTCTATGACCCTGGAGGAAATGTTGAGTTCACATTCGCTTAGAATATTGGTCAAGCCACTAATAATCAAGATAAGGCATATGTGCTCTACTAGGGTCTATCTTTGGCCAACTTTCACGACATTCACAATCTCACAGTGTAATGACCCTCCTATACTATTGGTGTAAATTTCCTGTTGCCATCACAAATTTTCCTTGTTGCTGTAACAATTAATGTGTATTTATGGGCGATGAATTTCGTCAAACACTTAGGTTGTAGGTGTATTTCCACTATAGTAACTCTTTGTTTGTTGTTGTTTAAAGTGTTGTGTTTGGTGCCTCGTTTGTTCCACAATTTAATCAAGAGTTTTGGTACCAATAAACATGCATATGTAGTTTATTTTCCCACACAACAAACTTGCATTCACTAAGGAAGAAAAGGTTAAATGTAATAGCAAGTGGTTAAAGCATTCTCAACCAGTTATAACAATAGCCTAAAGTAATAATAACAGAACTGATATATATGAATTCTTTAAACTGAAGATGTCTTCTTGGATAGTGTTAACATGTGTAACAATAACCTCTTTCAAACACCACAAATCATCCAAAATGTGCCACTATTTAATGAAGGTAGCAAAGAGAACGATGATAGACCCCCTTGATCTGTTGTAAGATGTACATAACTACCTTCTCAAGTAGCGTTGTGGCCTCTAATGAAGGATTGTGCCCTTTTCTTGGTGTATGCACCCTCCATAAGAGAAGTGTTACGAGGAAAATCACTTTATATAAAGGGGTAAACCACAACAGATGGAATGACTGTAGAAATCAATTCTAATCCCAAGTATGTTATATAAACAAGAATGCTAACAAGACAAGATAAAGAGCCTAACTCGTCCAGACGTTCGATGAATACCATCATTGAGCACTTGACTCAAAGATTTTATACATGCAACTTGTCCTCAACAACCAACATACACAAGCATATGTGTTACACATTATTTTTGTCACTCTTATGACCGTTAATGATGTAAACCTATATGTTGCCTTCAGAGGGGTCAGTGGCCTGAATTCCTAAAGAAAGAAGGGAGAAGAACTTTCCCTGAGAGAAGAAGTTGTATTTTCCTTTGTAAAAACCCTATTAAGGGGGATTTTTGTAGGCTGCTCTATACATAGGGCCCGTAAATGCCTGATTTCCGCAGGTTGCACTATATCTAGGTTGCAGAGTTTCCGCAGGCTTCATTACATCTAGGGTGCGATGACCTTCGTACGTGGGAAAAATGAGCATTTTATCGATGCTTCTAGAAGGAGAAGCTTCTATGGTGAGGTGGCCTTCAAATGGTTTGGATCTTACTCGCTTTCATGATTTAGTGGGATCATCCTAACCTCCTCACCTTATCCTCTTCAGCTTATAAAAGGAGAGGAGCTCTCATGGAGAAAGTTAGTTGGATTGAGCTTGAGAAATTTATGTTGGCTTTGAGCTTTGCTTTGTCAAGATAGATTGTGAGTAGCTATCAGATACACAGTCTCGGAATCCATTGGAGCAAGAAGTGTGTGGGAAGCAAGGAACTGTTGGAAGGAACTTGACGACATCAAGGCATCTGGTTGTATCTTTCTTCCACATTCTTTAATACAGATATACTTTTCTTTCATATATGAATATTATATGTCCATATTGTATGATTCCTTGATCACGTACATAGTTTCATATCAAATAGACTCTATTATTCTTGTATTCGTTGGCTTGTGTTTATTTGCAGATATTTCTCATAAACCTCGTGACGGAGCTTGGATTGCATTGGTGAAGTTGGATCTTCAATATTTAAAAGGTATGTTCTAGATCCATTTCTCATTTGATAATCGAATCTAAGGAAAGAGTAGTGTATTGTCTTATTTTGTTCTAGTTTCATAGTGAAGCTAGGGGGATTGATTTGTGTCCGCACTTAACGATTGGCCCGATAACAAAATTGACAACTCCACTAGGGATTAGCCTTTCAAGTTAATTTCAGGCTAGATACCCTGCCTTTGCACATGGATCAGACTGTTAATTGTTTCCCCAGGCATCATTGTAATAATTGTTGACCTTAGTGGCCTATATTCTTAGGGTCTTTACACAAGGTGACTATGGAGAGGCAAGTCTTCACGGTACCTGGAATCGACGTTGGCCAAACTCACTCGGGCTCCTTAGAGGGTGTACCCATGATTATGTGTGGGATCTTGTACCAGGGTGTAAGTCCATTAAGCAGGTCGTCAACATAACTTTTCCACCCGCTCTATCTCAGCCCCTTCTTACTTTGTTCCCACGACGTTGGATTTCATCACCAACTAGTGTGCTCATTCTGAGAAGGTTTTGTTTGGTTGTTGTTTTACCAGATTTTTAGCGTGTGCTGTTTGTTCTCCCTAGTGGACTCTAGATTGGATCTTTATTTAATGGTGTCAGTTCCCGGAATGACCAATGAAGGAACCCTTGTGCCAGGGGAACCTTTTGTTTTTCCTTCTTACAGGAACATTGATCCTCCTCACATAGCTTCTTTGAGCCTTCCAGGTCTCACAATTGGATTACCAGTATGGTTGTTTTCCACTCAGGTAATTCCGAATGCAGCTAGTGCTTCTGTTATAAGCACTTCCCCCCAAGAACATCAACCTCATGTTGATCCTTCACTTCTTCACCAGTAAGATCTTCTTCGCCTTCTTCACCTGCAAGGTCTTCTTCTGTTTCATCTTCTTCATCGAGTGAAAGATCTGAAGCTAGTAACCCGGTGGATAAGACAAAGAAGAAACATAATATTAAGAAGAAGAAGACTAAGCAAGGATCCACACCTCCAACCACTGCTTAACATGTTGGAAAACAACCAGCTATTGATAACCGTGTTGGGAGTGTTGATGGTGCCGAGACGACCCAAACCCGTAAGCCCAAGTACCCTTGCAGGCTTTGTAAGGGTAGCCATCTTCTTAAGGATTGCCCTGGTCTATCCAAGGCTATATAAGCTTGGTTTACACACCCTCGCCAACCCGTGTCGACAGCCTCCGAACAACATGTTGATGACCTCCCGTCAACTAGTCAAGATACCATTGGGAAGAAGAAAAGTAGAGTCAAGTTCTCGTGTATGTTATGCAAAGGGAATCATCTAACTCGCCTTTTCCCTCGTATGGATGAAGCATCGAAATTACTGGAAGATGTGACTGTTCCCCAACCTCAACTTCCAACTACTTACCGTAAGATTTCTCTCGACCCCCCTATAGTTGATGGAATGATTAATCTAGTCCCTTCGTCAGTCAATCTGGTTGATCATGTCGTCAATATGGTCACGTCCTTAGTTGAACCAGTTGACAAAGTGGTCGATATGATCCCACTCTCCCATTAGAGAGTGAAACCCAAGCAGTCGATCTGTTTCCAGTCATCGACCCCATTCTCCCTTTGGAGAATGCAACCCAAGAGGTCGATCCATTTCCTGTCGACCCCATTCTCCCCTTAGAGAATGTAACTCAAGTGGTCGATTTGACGTCGTTATCAGTCGATCCTACTCTTTCACTAGAGAGTAAACTCGATACTGCCCACGTTTTTCTCGTTGATATAGACTCTACCGTGTCGAGGGGTAGTCCTCTTCTCGTGGAACCCCCTCCAAGTAATGAGGCCATCCTTTTTAATTGGGGTGTGCTAATTGGACCTCATCTTCCCTCTCACATTCCTTTCCATATTACAGTACAGGTTTGTGGTCGAGACGTTCCTCAGATGCTGATAGATGAAGGTGCGTCCGTTAGTATTTTGTCTTCTCTTGCTTGGCAAGCTTTGAGTTGTCCTCGACTTGCACCAGTTACGCAGAATCCGTTAGCTTTCAACAAAAGAACCAGTCAACCTTTAGGGACCCTTCCTTAGTTTCCTGTCACTTTGGGAGGGAAAATTGTCTTTATTGATGTCATGGTAGTCCAAGATCCCTTGGATTTTGCTTTACTCCTTGGGCGAGATTATGTCTATTCCATGAAAGCTATCGTGTCCACTCTTTTTCGTGTGATATCTTTCCCGCACAATGGAAGAATTGTTACCATTGATCAACTTTCATTTTTTGGTCCTGACTTGACCTCAATGCCCTCCCTACACAGTTCTTATATGCAGACAATATCGCCCTTGCCACAGGTCAATTATATGGCGTTGTCTCCCATGCCTTCTACTGCCGATGACAATGACTTAGATCTTGTAGTTGACATGGTGATCTCTTCGGTAGGGCTATTGGAGCGTGACCTCTTTACCCCTTTGACCCTCGACATGTGTTCCTTCCAGAGTGTGTTTCTTTCGTCAAGTGGAGATCTCTTGGAGGCCATGATCAAGTTTTGTCCCTTGACATGATGTCCTTCTAGAGCACTATCCTCTTGGAAGCCATGATAAAAAATAGAGAGTTGATCGTGGTTTTCTGATTTCAAGCTCGTTAAAAAATGAAACTAGATTTGAGTGTGGTTTTTTGATTTCAAGCTCATCAAAAAATGAAACCAGTTGTGAGGATAGGTTAACTTCTTTGTAGCAACCTCGTTAAAAAATGAAATAGAGCTTACGAGCATAGTTCTTGTTTCTGTGTCAAGCTCGTTAAAAAATGAAACGGAGGTCTGGGGATTGAACCTGGATTCTCGAGCATAGTTCTTATTCCTGTGTCAAGCTCATTAAAAAATGAAACAACTTCCCCCTCTCTGTTTGAGTCAAATCCTTCGTCTAGTATTTGAAGCTTTGTTTCATCCACCTTTGCAGTTGGAAGAATCGAAGCTTGGGGGGCAATGCTTCCAGCCTCTGGACTTCATGCTGGAGTTATGTCACTAGCTTCTTAAGCTGGGGGATAAGTACCAACCATCCCTGTGTAATGCGTTGGGAAGCTGAAGCATAGTTTCCTATGTTTCAAGCTTGTGTAAAAATGAAACCACCTACCTCAATCATAGTTTCCTCTGGTTTGAGATTGTGTGAAAATGAAACTGGGTCCAAGCATAGTTTTGTTTAGTTTTAAGCTTGTGAAAAAATAAAATCTATCCCAATCATAGTTTTGTTTTGTTTTAAAGCTTGCATAAAAATGAAAACAATCCCGAGCTTAGTCTTTGTTCTTTCTCATGCTCGTAAATACATGACAAGAAGTTACTGAGCTTAGTCTTTGTTCTTTCTCGTGCTCGTAAATACGTGAGAATGTAACCGAGTATACTTTTATCACTTTTTCGGACTCATAAAGGTTATACGAAAAATGAACCCCCTGGAGTTCCCTTTAAGCTCTTTTCAGACTCTCTAAATATGAAAAGATTGTCGAGCGATCTTGTTCTTTTAATGCTCGTTAAAGTATTAGAAAGTGAGTTTGTTGAGCGATAGTTTATCTCTTTTTCGGTCTCATCAAACTACTTTATGAAAAATGACATTTTGGAGTTTTCTTTAAGTGTTTTTCAGACTCTCTAAACATGAAAAACCCTTGAGTTTTCTTTCCTTGGACTCGTAAAACAAACATCGAAAGGCTCATATGGGACCGAACCACTCCTTCCTAGGGTTCGTTAAACATACTCTGAGGGACTCATCCGAAGGATGAGCTTACATCTACAAGCATATGTTATCCTCCTCAAACTTGCATAAAAATAAAGAGGTATTTGCCAGAAATGGTGGGGGGGAAATTGGGAAAGAATTGTATCTAAACCTGTATTCTATTGAAGAGTCGCTTTTGAACATGACACCCTTTCACTGGCCTTGTGTCTAGGTTGGAAAATCCACTTGTCTCTTGATCATACTCCTTTATAAGATTACACATTGGTCTGTGATCCCTATTGTTGAGTCAGTATTTCCAACAGAGTTGTCGTGTCATCAATATGTTCAAAGAGAAGTTCTACTCGGAAAGCCTTCTATTGCGTCGACCATTATGTAGTCCTTAAGCCTTCTATTACATCAACCATCCCTGAGTCAGTCCTAAATCACTTGTTACTCTGATCTACTTCAAATCTTTTTACCCGTTTAGTGTCATTGATGGAGGATACATTAAGGCCTTCCCGTGAGAAGTCTTTTCTTGTCGACTTCAACTCATTATCCAAGAATTAGACTTAGAAACTAATTGGTACCTTGGAACTTGCATGCCTCAATGGCAGGTTTCCTCACTTTCGACAGTGGGTTTTCATTATTGACCTCTGATCGGGAGATTTCGCCGAGTGTTCGACTTCAACTCATTAATTCACATTCGTTGGATTGTACTAGAGTACCTTGGGAGTCATTTACATTAATGGTGATTTCCCTCGCACTTGTTAATGGTATACACTAATGACCGGTAATCAAGTGGTTTATACCATGCTTGACTTCAACACCTGTAATCGCATGGTTAGATTCATACTATAAAGTGGTGGAGATGAAGACCCTGGATCTTTTCTGATAGATTCAGGTTGCATTGGAGTATATTCAGGTTGTACTATTGCATAGATCCACATTGTATGTCTCGTGGCTATGTTCAAATTTGAGTCTTTAACACACAGATACACAGTGTATTTTTGGTGGCTATATTCATAGTTGAGTCATATTGGCATGGATCCACAGTGTATATTTGGTGGCCATGACCTATCTTACTTGACATGGATCTTCGCATGTCGGCATTTATGCTTTGAGTCATTTGTATTCTGAGTATGGGAACACCTACCTCAGTGATGATATATTATTGTATTGTATTTCCTTGTTTGTTGGCAGGTTTTCGACCGACTGTTCCTTGTTCCCTACACACACTCGACAAAGCATTTCAGCTATCACTCTGTTCTAACTTCATACTTTGGGGGGTTCTATGTTACACATTATTTTTGTCACCCTTGTGACCATTAATGATGTAAACCTATATGTTGCCTTCAGAGGGGTCAGTGGCATGAATTCCTAAAGAAAGAAGGGAGAATAACTTTCCCTGAGAGAAGAAGTTGTATTTTCCTTTGTAAAAACCCTATTAAGGAGGATTTTTGTAGGCTGCTCTATACACAGGGTGCCAAAATGTTTGATTTTTGTAGGTTTCACTATAGCAAGGTTGCGGATTTTTCGTAGGCTACATTACAGCTAGGGTGCGACAACCTTCGTACTTGGGAAAAACGAGAATTTTCTCGATGCTTCTAGAAGGAAAGCTTCTATAGTGAGGTGGCCTTCGAATGGTTTGGATCTTACTCGCTTTCATGATTTAGTGGGATCATCCTAACCTCCTCACCTTATCCTCTTCAACTTATAAAATGAGAGGATCTCTCATGGAGAAAGTTAGTTGGATTGATCTTGATAAATTTATGTTGGATTTGAGCTTTGCTTTGTCAAGATAGATTGTGAGTAGCTATCAAATACACAGTCTCAGAATCCATTGGAGCAAGAAGTGTGTGGGAAGCAAGGAACTGTTGGAAGGAACCTGACGACATCAAGGCATCTAGTTGTATCTTTCTTCCACATTTTTTAATACATATATACTTTTCTTTCCTATACGAATATTATATGTCCATATTGTATGATTCCTTGATCACGTACATAGTTTCATATCAAATAGACTCTATTATTCTTGTATTTGTTGGCTTGTGTTTATTTGCAAATATTTCTCATAAACCTCGTGACAGATTTTGGATTACATTGGGGAAGTTGGATCTTCAATATTTAAAAGGTATGTTCTAGATCCATTTCTCATTTGATAATCGAATCTAAGGAAAGAGTAGTGTATTGTCTTGTTTTGTTCTAGTTTCATAGTGAAGCTAGGGGGATTGATTTGTTTCCACACTTAACGATTAGCCCGATAACAATATGGTGATAATATATATTGTTAGCACATATAATAGCATAATCCATCAACATTCATAACAAATATGCCCATGGAATAACAATTTAAATATTTGCAAGATATTAATTGGACGAGAAAAGAGTAATTCTATTAAAATATGATCAACAAAAGTGTATGAGTGACAAACTTATGTGTTGACACGTCTCGAATTCGAGAAACTAAGTCCCTTCCAGCTGGGCCTCGACCACTTCAATCCTCCACCAAAGGCAATCTCATGTAAGAGAGACAATGAGGTTCTCCATCAAAGAGGGAAGAGCTTGGGGGCTAAACAATGTGTTCAGACTTTAAAGGACAAAGGGATGCAGACTCAATATGAAGTGAATAAATTCTCCAGAGTAACTTTGCACTCAAAAGTTGAATTATTTTTCTTTCCATGGTTTGTATATGGCCCATTTATAGCCTTCAAATGGAACTAAAGGGCCAAGTCAGAACGTTTCCAATATATGGAAGGTCAAGGATCATGGATCTCGTGACATGACATGGAAACCTAACACAATTTTTAACTTTTATCACCAAACTCGATGTACGCAGGCTGTAGTGCCACAACTTGCATATACACAGTCTGTAGTGGTGCAACCTGCCTATACGCATGTTGTATAACTGATTGGGCGTGTATATGTGGAAAAATATGATTTTTAGCTATGGGAAGTGCAAAAGGGCACTTCAAGTCTACACATGGAAATGGAAAAGGCCTTCTGACCAAGTTGCATGGGGTGAGGCAAATTTTGCTATAACAAATGTCCCTTAATGTGTGAGGTCAAAGGAGTATATGTGATGGCCGAAATACATTATAATTCCCAGAAGTGGAGTAATGGAGACCCAACTGGACGAACTAGTTGCTCATGAGAATATTACAATCCATAATGACTTTGTACACATGGCTGGCAATTTGAATTACACTGTTGATCCATGTGGAAATATACTAAACAATTGTGCATGGCCATGAATAAGCAATACAAATTACATGCCATAGGTTTTCATAGTCATGAACAAGGCCCAGTGAAAACCAGTCTCAAAATAAATCTGAAGATATTTGTATACAATGGAATATAATCTGATCTCCCATGATCAATGAAGTCATATAGGTACTGGTCCAATGAATGATAGCAACAGCTCGGGAAAGTTGTGGCTATAAACTGATGTCTTCAACTCTTCCACACAATCCGCCAAAGGTGCAAGTCTGCATCATGTGAATAGAGGAGTTGAGGTCGAACACAATGAGACTTCGTTTGATTACCGGTCATTAAGGTATATCATTAACAAATGTGAGACACCCTACCGATACTGAAAGTAGGTATCAAGGCACCCAATACATTCTTACAAGTGTGAATAAAGTTGTTGAGGTCGAACACTTGAAGAATACATCGATCAAGAGACATGGATGTATTCCCAACTGTCAATGGCGGGAGAACCTACTACTAATGACTGCAAGCCTCTGGGTACTCATAGGACTCTAGGCCTCGTTTCCAGAATAGATGAGATGAAGTCGATGGAAGGAGACCCGCTGAAAGGAGAGAATTAAGGCATCTCTCATCAGTCAGCATGGGGTACAAAGCAAAAGCTTGATGATTTGGAGGAATTCAGATGAAGAACATGTTCATGAACCAACAACCCTACGTGTCTTTCACATGCACCAGATGCAAGTAGAGCATGAAAAAAGACCATCTGAATAACAACCAATAAGGAAAATTGTCGACAAAGGCGAGGAAACCACCAATAAGGCTAATGGCATCCAATACATTGCACGAATCCCAATGTGTGAATAGATTTCTTGTCATCAAACACAAGGGAAACCCCCCAGTTAGTGACCAATGAGGAGATGTCAATTGTTGGGTTCAAGGTTGCCTTCCCATAATCAAAGTAGGACCAGGGTGCACTGTATGACTACAACTTCATGTAACTCTTAGACACATTGAGGGTATGGACGACATGCAAAGTCAAGATTTCTGAGAAATGGTCGTCACATGCTTATAGAATTCTTTTGAACAAGAGCATGAGACACATGGATGTCTCTGGCAGCATAGACTCAATGATTAAAGTTTGTAATGCAGGAGGCATCAATTAAACTCTCCATAGGGACTGGAAGAATAACCAGTTAGAGGAGTAAACTCTGAGCAATGAGCTTAGCTTCCTAAGGTCATGTTAAACCCAAACTTTGGATGACAAGTGGATTCAAAAGTTTGTGCTATGTTCAAATGCGACACGACTACTACCAATATAAGATAATATTCCTTTCTCGCCCGTCTTTTTTTGTTTTTTCATAGACAAATGAATGTTATGATACAGAGGAGGAAACAAGTGTCGCGAGTAAGCAACTAGTTCCAACAGTGGAACATACCTATGCTCAATGCAAGGAGGTGCATGCAGGACATGGACACTCGAGGGAATGTTTCCTCCTAGGGTACAGGGTGTTAAGCTACAAATGATATAAACAAGGATCTTCTTGGTTGGTGATGTAAATTGCTGAGTTAATAGACTTATAACGCGAAAGCGGGAACTGGAAATAGGCTCAATACTTCAAGCAAGAGAATGAGATGCAATTACAACTTAACTCCAAAGAATGTCATTTTTCATGAATTTAGTCCCCTAGGCTCGAAAAAGTATACAACAATACCCAAGAGAACTCTTCTAGCCACTAGTGACTAGAGTATTCCTTTTTCAAAATTTGTCTACTTGGTCCAAAAAAGGGTTAAACTTACACCAAATAGACGTCCTTTCAGATCCAATTAACGAATGTTAAAGAGACAAGTTCACTCGACAATCTTTTCACTTTTTGAGAGAGTCGGAAAAGAGATTAAACAAGACAAGAGAATGTTGTTCTAAGTAGCATATCATGGGGGAGGCTAGGGCTACTGTGCAAGACTTCTATCAAAAGTCAACAACTCACAGATAGTTGACACAAGCTTGGGAAAACCCAAATCTTTCCAAGTCAAGGAGGATAAAATACTTGCAAAGGTTACCTTATCTACAATATATCGAAGAATGCCCCTTATCTGGAAGGGTGTAAAAGAAGGAAGTTGAGGCTCTACAAGATCTTCCCTATCAAAGGAAACCATCCTAGGACTTGGAGGGAGTGTACTCGGAGAGAGTGGAATGCTCCCTTGTTCAGAAGGTACATGACTAGAAATACTAAGGACATGGTAGAAAGATGCATTACCCCCCAAAAGAAGAGTGGGATTGAATGAATATTGCATCAACAATGTCACTTCCTTAGACCCTTCACTCTCCAAGAGAAGAGTGGGATCGACTGAAGATCACATCAACACGACCACGTTTTCAACTGTTGGTTGAATAGGATGGGAGACAACAAGGTCAAGAGATGCATCATCCCCAAAAATAGGAGTGGTGTCGGCCGAAGATTGCATCGACGCGACCGTTGGTTGAACAAGATGCGAGACAACATGGTCAAGAGACGCATCACCCTCAAAAATAGGAGTGGCGTTAGCCGAAGATTGCATCGGCATGATCGTTGTATCAACGAAAGAAGGATTAGAATGTTGGGAAACCAAAGATGACTCAAAACCTAAAGGGGTATCAGACAAGGACTATATTTCTTGTACCGCAGTAGTAGCAGGGCACAAACAAGTTAGATGACCTACTTTGCAAAGACTACAAAGGAACTTGGGTTTACGTCCTATACATCTAGGCTTCTCAATCATATGAATTCCCCAAGCATGACTTGTAGTGGTTGGTGACATGCTTCCAGCATGACTTGCAGAGGCTAGTAGCTTGTCTTCAACATGACTTGTAGAGGTTGTTGATGAACCTTCAACATGACTAGCAGAGGTTGGTGATGAATCCCCAACATGACTAGCAGAGGTTGGTGATGTATTTGAAGTGTGACTAGCAGTGACTAGAGTTGTGCCCCCAACATGACTTGCAATGACTCGTTGTTGGTCTTCAACATGACTTACAGAGGTTGTTGACCTATCTCCAACATGACTAGTAGAGGTTGGTGATATAATGCCAGTATAACTTGCAGTGATTGGACTTGTGTTTCCAGTGTGACTGACAGCGGTTGGTTGCGGCATTTGAGACCAAGGTTCCGGGAAAGACTAGTTTTGAGAAATTGCGGGCCAGGAAGGGTTTTGGTATGCACCATGGCCTCGTCCAGCAGGATAGTATCCTCCTCCAAACTGATTCATAAGGGGTTGTAAGGGAATTGTCACCGATGAAGCCGCTTGTGAAGAGAAAGCGACATGACAAGGGTTACTTAGGTGAGGATATATGTTTCCCTCGGATGAAGTAACTTCGTGAAGGGGGTTTCCCATACTATAAAATTGACTCCCCTGGATGAAACATCAAAGGACAGATGAAGGTTCGCCATGGTAAAAGCATTCGTAGGAACCGACATAGCGGAAGAACGATAGATGGATGGGATGTAATAAGTAGAATGACGGCTCATTTGAGCACTTTCTCCTGGAAAAGTGAAGTTAGGATTGGATCCATAGGAAGGAAGATTCCAAACTCCTACTGTAAGAGTTGGCTGAGGGATATGACTCCCACCAAATGAAAAGGGAGAATAAGGAGGCATCATGCCTCCATATCCAAAATTAGGATTCATATAAGGTGATGAGACAGAGGATGGCAAGTGTGAAGACATGTTTTGCATACCATGAGAAAAATGATTAGAGGCCCAAGGTATTGGCTGAGTATCATGATTCGACGTACCACTTGGAAATACAAAAGGATTAGTCCCCATGGAATGAGCAAAGACCATGGGTTGGGTAGCACCAACTGAAGTCATGGGGGCTCCACTAACAAAAGTAATGAAAACTCACGACGCAATACAAAATCCTAAGGCCAACTAATGATCAGAGAACACACCAAAGTAAAGCAAAAAGGCCAATGCACACAAACAAGATATAGTGGTTGAAAAGGGGCCTCCTCACTGGAGTAGGTATGTCTCACCCAAGAGGGGCCTGAGACTCCCTTAAAAAGATCAGAGGTATCAAAATCAGTTATAAGGGCCCTCGTGGGCTTAAAAACGCAGTCGGTCAGATCCCCCCCATAGAGGTAATCCTCCATAAAGGCTATGTGTTGTCTGACCCTTATCTGACTCAAGGTACCTACAGAATAACCCATGAAAGTAACCTATGTGGTTACATATGTCAAGCAACTAAAGCCACCATGATATAACCAATGCGTAGACGAACAATCGTAAGTCAGGTCCACCGTATGGGCAGGGTAACAAAGCCTGAAATCTCAAAAACACCGCCTCTCGCAGAGGTAAAGGTACTAGCAAGACCCCCATATAGGAATAGATCCCCATAAATATCTCTGACACTAAGAAGGTATTAGAGGGATATCTCTGCAACCAACTTCGCACGGCCTCGTGCTTAACTCCAGTGTGAGAGGAGCCTCATGACGTCACCAATTATACAATGGATTTCACCACTCCCTTAGTCGGACACATATGTTGAGTTTAGTAGCCTTGGAGAAGTTTACTCACAAAATCCTATTCCAAGGCTCTATATCCTATACTAGTTTGTGTACTTCTGAAAAATAAAATTGTTTCTAATCAATTTTAAATTAATTCGCGTTACTTTTGATGGATTTGTTTACTCAAAAGATGTGGTTGTGAAACTGATGATGTTATGACTCGACAAATAAAAGAAATTAATATGAACATAAAGCTAAGTCCTAAATTTCAATTCTCAAAAGATGATAAGCTTTTCAAAATGCAATTTTCAATTCAACTCTGCATTTTCAATAAGATGCAATCTTTCTATACATGTATCAAGATCAATGATAAACAACCCAAAAGAGCAAATGCCAAAATGCAAAATGTATTTTTTTGTATTTTCAATATAAAGAAATGAAAATGCAAGGATTGAATAATAGCTTGATATATAGACCCCATTGTAAGAAAAAAGAGACAAACCAAGGAGGATACCAAGAAGCAAACACTCAGTCCAAGATGCAAGGACAACCAATGAAAAAGATGATGAGAAAGAAAAACCGACTAAAAATTCAACCAAAGAAAAGTTTCCTATCACTCTGAAGACACTCAACAATTATGATAGAGACCCAAGAAGACTCAACAACCATCAAAACTCACCCAACAAACACCAAACTTGGCAACTAAGCAAAAAAGATTGATGTACGCGATTATTTAAGCAAAAACTACATATGTACGCGCCCTATAGAATGACAATTCGTGTATGTACATGTCTGTCAAGGGAAAAACCGCATATATGTATTAAAATACTGCCAGGTTAAGGATAGGGCCAAGAAACTCATATTCAAAATGAAAATAGGTTGTCAAGCAATCAAACGACAAGGAAACTCAAGCTAACTGAGAGCAATCAAAGGAGAAAAACACTCCAATCCCCAAAAAGAAGATTCAGTCCTCAATATGGTCGCCAATTCTGTTATGAGGAAAATCACTCTATGGCAAGGGGTAAACCACAAAAGACAAAATGACTACAAAAATCAACTCTAATCCCAAGCATGTTATACAAACAAGAATGCTAACAAGACAAGATAAAGAGCCTATCTCGTCTGGACGTTCGATGAAGACCACCGTTGAGCACTCAACTCAAAGCTTTATACCTGCAACTTGTCCTCAACAACCAAGATAAGCAAGCATATGGTGATAATATGTATTGTTAGCACATATAATAGCATAATCCATCAACATTCATAACAAATATGCCCATGGAATAACAATTCAAATATTTGCAAGATATTAATTGGACGAGAAAAGAGTATTTCTATTAAAATACGATCAACATAAGTGTATGAGTGACAAACTTTCATGTCATCACATCTCGGAACTGAGAAACTAAGTCCCTTCCAGATGGGCCTCCACCACTTCAATCCTCCACCAAAGGCAAGCTCATATAAGAGAGACAATGAGGTTCTCCATCAAAGAGGGAAGAGCTTGGGAGCTAAACAATGTGCTCAAACTTTAAAGGACAAAGGGATGCAGACTCAATATGAAGTGAATAATTTTTCCAGAGTAACTTTGCTCTCAAAAGTTGAATTCTCTTCCTTTCCACTGTTTGGATATGGCCCATTTATAGCCTTCAAATGGAACTGAAGGGTTGAGTCGAAAGGTTTCCAGTATATGGAAGGTCAAGGATCCTGGATCTCATGACGTGACATGGAAACCCGTTACAATTTTTAATTTTTATCGCCAAACGCGATGTACGCGGCCTGTAGTGGTGCAACTTGCGTATACGCGTGATGTATAACTGATAGGGCACGTATATGTGGAAAATATGATTTTTAGCTCTGGGAAGTGCAAAAGGGGACTTCAAGTCTGCATATGGAAGTGGGAAAAGGCCTTCTGAGCAAGTTACATTAGGTGCAACAAATCTTGCTATAACAAGAAGTCTGTCCCCCAACAACATCAACTCGGGCTACACAAATAGTCTTCAACCTAACAAGGTAAAGTTTCGCCCAACCAAGAGGAAGATTGTTCTAGCAAACAAGCAACTCAACCAACAAGTGAAGCTTGACCTCCAATCAACCAAAGGCTCACCCAACAATGAAGAAATCGCCCCCTTGGCCAATAACTCGTCCCAACAATGAGAAACTCGACTCCCAATGCAATGTAACTTAGCCAATAAGCAAGAACTTGGCCCCAAGATGTAAAATTGGCCTCTACAAAGAAAACTCAGCTACCAAATGACGAAATATTAACCACAATGAAAAAGGATCTAAGCGATCTTCTCTCTTGACTAGCTAGGGTCGATAGTCTCACCATCAAAACCAATCTTCCTCTCTAGGATTTTTCATCCTAAGAGCTAAAAGCCACAAGAGTTCCTCAAATTCATTTTAGAAAAATAACAATGCATAATGAGAGAGGGAGGCCTCATTCCTCTTTTAACTCCTCGTTCAACTTTTTTTTTACACTTTTACCCTTTTAATAAAGTAAAGTGACTTTATAAGCTCAAAGTCACTTAAAACACCTTTTCACTTAAATGATTCAATGTCACCTTTAAAAATATTGGTTTTTGCTGTGCAGACATTAAATAATTAATTAATTCCCTTTTTTCCTTCACTGACTATACCCTACGGGAATCACTTAGGTTATTCTGCCAATCTCCTGTAGATCATTTGGAAAGGGACATTATAGTCCTCCCTTCTCGAGATTGCTTGTCCTCAAGCAACTGCGAATTTGGATGTTGTAAGATTTGGTCACCTTCCCACATGGAATTCTTTGCTAGAAAATCTCTCCACCTAATGAGGTACTCTCGAATCACCCTGTTATGTAATTTCCTCTCTCAAACCTCCAAAACCTCCTCAGGAACCAACACTAACTACCACTCCTCATCCAATGGGGGTAACTATGTTGAAGAAGTGACATGTTGTCCCAATGCCTTCTTTAGGCACAAAACATGAAACACATTGTGGATCTTACTCCCTTCCGGCAACTCAAGCTCATTGGCCACCTCACCAACCCTTTGAATCACCATGTAATGGCCATAAAAGCATGGATTAAGCTTTTCTACACCACTTTTCTTCAATGAAGACTATATGTATGGTTGTAATCTAAAAAACACCAAGTCCCCCACCTCAAAAGTGCGCTCAACCCTATGCCTATCTGCATAAATATTCTGTTGATTTTGTGCCACATGTAAATTTTCCTTGAGAGCCTTAAGGATGTCTTGACTCTCCTGGATCCAATCCTTGGCTTTAGGAGCCCTACTATCCCCAAACACCAAATCAACAAATAAAGAAGAATCATAGCCATATAATGCTCGAAATGGGGTTATACCAATGGACATATGATAAGTGGTATTGTAATAGTGTTCTCCTAAATACAACCACTTAACTTATGCGTTATGCTGCCCAGACACATAGTTACGTAAATACCCCTCGACACACTTGTTCACGATCTATGCCTGGGGGTGGTAACTAGTGCTAGGAGTCAACTCTATGCCAACCAACCAACCTGAACAACTCCTACCCAAATGCATCGAGGAATCTACTGTATCTGTCACTAACAATGTACTTTGGTATCCCATGGAGTATGAATACTTCCCTAAAGAACAATTTGCTACTTGTGTTACCTTGTATTATGAGGATATGGCAAAGAAATGTGTGAACTTGGTCAATTGATCGACCACCACAAATATGTAGTCTCTGCCCCTTACCTTCGGTAGTCCTGTGATGAAGTCCATGGACACACTTTCCCACTTTTACTCTCAGATGGGTAATGGTTGTAATAACCCAACAGAATGAGTCAACTCTAACTTGTTTTGTTGACAAGTCATACACTCTTTCACATGCTTCAATACATCATCTTTGAGGGCCTTCCAAGTGAACCTCTCCTTGATCTTCTTCTAAGTTTTAAAGTATCTAGGATGGCCTACCAGAGGTGCATCATGCATAGCCCTCATAATCTTCTCCTTCAGTGTAGACTCAAGGACTAAGAATATGTGGTCCTTATAGTAGATGATGTCATTCACCACTTTGTACCTATCATCCTGTATGTTGTGATCCATCAACTCCCAAGAAAATTTATTCTTGGATACTCTACCAAGAAGTGGGATTTCAAGTCAATTGAAATATCTACAAGTGAACATATCTCAGGTTTCTTGGGGAGAGCATCAACGACCACATTTTTCTTCCCTTTTACATACTCAATGTCAAAGTCGTATGCCTACAATTTGCTGACCCACTTCTATTGCCGCTCATTTAAGTCCTTCCCCAGGAAGTGTCTCAAACTGTTGCGGTCAATCTTAACCATAAATTTGCCACTGACCAAGTACTGTCTAAATTTTTCCAAGGCATGCATGATGGCAATCATTTCCTTGTCGTAGATGGAGTAGAGCCTCTCTGACTCTGTGGGTTTCCTACTCTCTTATGCTATCGGTTGTCTGTGTTGCATCATAACTACTCCTATGCCCTCACCCAATGGATCACACTCAAGCACAAAGGGCTGAGTGAAATCAAGAAGTGTTAAATCTGGGCAAGTACTCATCACTTCCTTCATCATGTCAAATGTCTTATGGGCCTCCTCTGTCCACCTGAATTCCCCTTTCTTCGTGAGGTCTATGAGTGGTGCATCCAACTGTGAGAATCCTTTCACAAACTGCCAGTAGTAGTCGCATATCCCGAAGAATTCACGAAAATGTGTAAGGTTTTTGGGCGTTGGCCAATCCAATATGGCCTGGATCTTCTCCATATGTACTTGCACACCTTGGGCACTAACCACATGACCCAAGTATAGGATCTTTGTCATGCCAAACTCACACTTTGACTCCTTGGCATATAGTGATTGTTCCTCCATGTTGCTCAGAATCTCATCTGGATGCTCCAAGTGTTCCTCCCATGCCTTACTATATATTAGAAGATCATCAAAGAATATCAACAAGAGCTTCCTCAGTTTCTTATTGAAGATATGGTTCATGCAAGACTGAAATGTAGTTGGTGTGTTGGTCAACCCAAATGGCATGACTAAATACTCATAATGCCCATAATGGTATTTAAAAGCAATTTTGGGGATATCCTGCTCTCTGACTTTGATATGACGATACCATGATCAAAGATCAATCTTCGAAAAGTACATTGCTTCGTGCAACTCATATAGAAGCTCATTGAACCTAGGATAAGGTACATGTTCTTGATCGTCTTCTCATTCAACGCTCTATATTCAATGCACATCTGCATTGTGCCATCCTTCATCTTCACCAACGCTACAAAATAAGCGAATGGACTATGTCTAGGCCTAATGTGTCCCATCTCCAACAATTCCTTACTAGCCTTTTCAATTTCACCCTTGAATTTCTTTGGATGTTTGTAGGGAGTAGTGATCACAGGTTTTGCTCCCTCCTCCAACTCAATGGTGTGCTCAAATCCCTTGTCAGGCGCTCTCCCTGGAGGTATCTATCCAAAAACCTTGTCATGCTTACTCAATAACGCTTGAATATCTACATGATGATGTTCTCAACCCTCTGCATTTTCCTGAGTTGTAATCAAGCACTCGGTTGCACATGCTACATCTTTGTGGCTGAAGAAGGCCTCCATAATTTTGGTTGACACAATATTAGGGCCACATTTAACATGCCCCTTAGAACAACCTTCTTGTCATTTGTTGTATCGAACCTCATCTCCATTACCTGGTAATTCATTGTAACTTCCCCTAAGGAATGAAGCCATTGAACACCCAAGACTATATTGGTGTCCACTAAATCAACCACATAAAAATCATTGGTCAAGGTATAGTTTTCCAATGTCATGACCAACCTAGGAATATTCTGTGTGCATGTCATATTAAATCCATCAACCACTGCCACGTTGAACCCCTCAAAGTCCTCTATAGCCATGCATCTCCTGGCCACCAATGCTACATCAATGAAGTTTTGGGTCGCCCCACCATCAATCAAGGTTGTGACACGTTGTCCCCGTAGTACTCCTTTGACTCTAAAAGTGTAGTATCTAGGGGTGAATGATAGAGTGGTGATAGTCACACCGTTAGCCTCCTCATGAGGTTGCTCATCACTCGATCCTCCCTGCTCGTTGCCCTATTCCTACGTAACTTCCTCCTCTTCCTCATCATTGTTTGAGTGAACCTCTATGTAGTGTACCTTGCCCTTCTCCATGCACCCATGTCCCAGCGCCCAAGGCTCTTTGCAACTAAAGCAAAGCTTCTTTCTTCTCAAATCATTATGAGTCGTCTCATCCAATTTCTTCTTTTCGGACCACTCTTTCTAAAAATATTTATTATCTTTATTCTCTTGGGGAGTGAAAGGCTTGGAGAAAGTTTTGTTCTTCGGGACCGCATCCTCCATGTCATGTGTTATGATAATGGCATCCTGTAGAGTCTCAGGTTAGATGGCTTTTACCCAACCACAGAGTGGCTCAAGTAAACCTTCAGTGAACAACATAACTAACCTCTGCTCAGATATATTTGTCACCGTGACTGTAAACCTCTAGAATTCTATAATGTGGGCATCTAGTGTCCCAACCTATTTGAGTTGTTCTAACTCTCTAAAATGTAGTTGGCCTCCATCAACTTTTGTGTGAAGTCTAGATAGGAAGTAATGTTGGCATGTCCCATAGTGACCAATCCATGGTACCACCACTCATGGGCCTCTCCATATAAGTGCAAGGTAGCGAATTTAATCACTTTTGCCTCCGTCATAGGGTTGATTTGGAAGTATGTATCCAACTTATGAACCCATGCTCTAACTGTGCACTTGTTCGAACCATCAAAGGAAGGAATGGTTAACTTCCCAACCTTTCTCGTGACATCAATGTTATGTTGACCCATGTTGACACCCCTTGGTTTGTTCTTGTATTTGATAGTAT
>ML792576.1:107751-154901 GCA_009831015.1 Picea engelmannii
TTTTTCATGAATTTAGTCCCCTAGGCTCGAAAAAGTATACAACAATACCCAAGAGAACTCTTCTAGCCACTAGTGACTAGAGTATTCCTTTTTCAAAATTTGTCTACTTGGTCCAAAAAAGGGTTAAACTTACACCAAATAGACGTCCTTTCAGATCCAATTAACGAATGTTAAAGAGACAAGTTCACTCGACAATCTTTTCACTTTTTGAGAGAGTCGGAAAAGAGATTAAACAAGACAAGAGAATGTTGTTCTAAGTAGCATATCATGGGGGAGGCTAGGGCTACTGTGCAAGACTTCTATCAAAAGTCAACAACTCACAGATAGTTGACACAAGCTTGGGAAAACCCAAATCTTTCCAAGTCAAGGAGGATAAAATACTTGCAAAGGTTACCTTATCTACAATATATCGAAGAATGCCCCTTATCTGGAAGGGTGTAAAAGAAGGAAGTTGAGGCTCTACAAGATCTTCCCTATCAAAGGAAACCATCCTAGGACTTGGAGGGAGTGTACTCGGAGAGAGTGGAATGCTCCCTTGTTCAGAAGGTACATGACTAGAAATACTAAGGACATGGTAGAAAGATGCATTACCCCCCAAAAGAAGAGTGGGATTGAATGAATATTGCATCAACAATGTCACTTCCTTAGACCCTTCACTCTCCAAGAGAAGAGTGGGATCGACTGAAGATCACATCAACACGACCACGTTTTCAACTGTTGGTTGAATAGGATGGGAGACAACAAGGTCAAGAGATGCATCATCCCCAAAAATAGGAGTGGTGTCGGCCGAAGATTGCATCGACGCGACCGTTGGTTGAACAAGATGCGAGACAACATGGTCAAGAGACGCATCACCCTCAAAAATAGGAGTGGCGTTAGCCGAAGATTGCATCGGCATGATCGTTGTATCAACGAAAGAAGGATTAGAATGTTGGGAAACCAAAGATGACTCAAAACCTAAAGGGGTATCAGACAAGGACTATATTTCTTGTACCGCAGTAGTAGCAGGGCACAAACAAGTTAGATGACCTACTTTGCAAAGACTACAAAGGAACTTGGGTTTACGTCCTATACATCTAGGCTTCTCAATCATATGAATTCCCCAAGCATGACTTGTAGTGGTTGGTGACATGCTTCCAGCATGACTTGCAGAGGCTAGTAGCTTGTCTTCAACATGACTTGTAGAGGTTGTTGATGAACCTTCAACATGACTAGCAGAGGTTGGTGATGAATCCCCAACATGACTAGCAGAGGTTGGTGATGTATTTGAAGTGTGACTAGCAGTGACTAGAGTTGTGCCCCCAACATGACTTGCAATGACTCGTTGTTGGTCTTCAACATGACTTACAGAGGTTGTTGACCTATCTCCAACATGACTAGTAGAGGTTGGTGATATAATGCCAGTATAACTTGCAGTGATTGGACTTGTGTTTCCAGTGTGACTGACAGCGGTTGGTTGCGGCATTTGAGACCAAGGTTCCGGGAAAGACTAGTTTTGAGAAATTGCGGGCCAGGAAGGGTTTTGGTATGCACCATGGCCTCGTCCAGCAGGATAGTATCCTCCTCCAAACTGATTCATAAGGGGTTGTAAGGGAATTGTCACCGATGAAGCCGCTTGTGAAGAGAAAGCGACATGACAAGGGTTACTTAGGTGAGGATATATGTTTCCCTCGGATGAAGTAACTTCGTGAAGGGGGTTTCCCATACTATAAAATTGACTCCCCTGGATGAAACATCAAAGGACAGATGAAGGTTCGCCATGGTAAAAGCATTCGTAGGAACCGACATAGCGGAAGAACGATAGATGGATGGGATGTAATAAGTAGAATGACGGCTCATTTGAGCACTTTCTCCTGGAAAAGTGAAGTTAGGATTGGATCCATAGGAAGGAAGATTCCAAACTCCTACTGTAAGAGTTGGCTGAGGGATATGACTCCCACCAAATGAAAAGGGAGAATAAGGAGGCATCATGCCTCCATATCCAAAATTAGGATTCATATAAGGTGATGAGACAGAGGATGGCAAGTGTGAAGACATGTTTTGCATACCATGAGAAAAATGATTAGAGGCCCAAGGTATTGGCTGAGTATCATGATTCGACGTACCACTTGGAAATACAAAAGGATTAGTCCCCATGGAATGAGCAAAGACCATGGGTTGGGTAGCACCAACTGAAGTCATGGGGGCTCCACTAACAAAAGTAATGAAAACTCACGACGCAATACAAAATCCTAAGGCCAACTAATGATCAGAGAACACACCAAAGTAAAGCAAAAAGGCCAATGCACACAAACAAGATATAGTGGTTGAAAAGGGGCCTCCTCACTGGAGTAGGTATGTCTCACCCAAGAGGGGCCTGAGACTCCCTTAAAAAGATCAGAGGTATCAAAATCAGTTATAAGGGCCCTCGTGGGCTTAAAAACGCAGTCGGTCAGATCCCCCCCATAGAGGTAATCCTCCATAAAGGCTATGTGTTGTCTGACCCTTATCTGACTCAAGGTACCTACAGAATAACCCATGAAAGTAACCTATGTGGTTACATATGTCAAGCAACTAAAGCCACCATGATATAACCAATGCGTAGACGAACAATCGTAAGTCAGGTCCACCGTATGGGCAGGGTAACAAAGCCTGAAATCTCAAAAACACCGCCTCTCGCAGAGGTAAAGGTACTAGCAAGACCCCCATATAGGAATAGATCCCCATAAATATCTCTGACACTAAGAAGGTATTAGAGGGATATCTCTGCAACCAACTTCGCACGGCCTCGTGCTTAACTCCAGTGTGAGAGGAGCCTCATGACGTCACCAATTATACAATGGATTTCACCACTCCCTTAGTCGGACACATATGTTGAGTTTAGTAGCCTTGGAGAAGTTTACTCACAAAATCCTATTCCAAGGCTCTATATCCTATACTAGTTTGTGTACTTCTGAAAAATAAAATTGTTTCTAATCAATTTTAAATTAATTCGCGTTACTTTTGATGGATTTGTTTACTCAAAAGATGTGGTTGTGAAACTGATGATGTTATGACTCGACAAATAAAAGAAATTAATATGAACATAAAGCTAAGTCCTAAATTTCAATTCTCAAAAGATGATAAGCTTTTCAAAATGCAATTTTCAATTCAACTCTGCATTTTCAATAAGATGCAATCTTTCTATACATGTATCAAGATCAATGATAAACAACCCAAAAGAGCAAATGCCAAAATGCAAAATGTATTTTTTTGTATTTTCAATATAAAGAAATGAAAATGCAAGGATTGAATAATAGCTTGATATATAGACCCCATTGTAAGAAAAAAGAGACAAACCAAGGAGGATACCAAGAAGCAAACACTCAGTCCAAGATGCAAGGACAACCAATGAAAAAGATGATGAGAAAGAAAAACCGACTAAAAATTCAACCAAAGAAAAGTTTCCTATCACTCTGAAGACACTCAACAATTATGATAGAGACCCAAGAAGACTCAACAACCATCAAAACTCACCCAACAAACACCAAACTTGGCAACTAAGCAAAAAAGATTGATGTACGCGATTATTTAAGCAAAAACTACATATGTACGCGCCCTATAGAATGACAATTCGTGTATGTACATGTCTGTCAAGGGAAAAACCGCATATATGTATTAAAATACTGCCAGGTTAAGGATAGGGCCAAGAAACTCATATTCAAAATGAAAATAGGTTGTCAAGCAATCAAACGACAAGGAAACTCAAGCTAACTGAGAGCAATCAAAGGAGAAAAACACTCCAATCCCCAAAAAGAAGATTCAGTCCTCAATATGGTCGCCAATTCTGTTATGAGGAAAATCACTCTATGGCAAGGGGTAAACCACAAAAGACAAAATGACTACAAAAATCAACTCTAATCCCAAGCATGTTATACAAACAAGAATGCTAACAAGACAAGATAAAGAGCCTATCTCGTCTGGACGTTCGATGAAGACCACCGTTGAGCACTCAACTCAAAGCTTTATACCTGCAACTTGTCCTCAACAACCAAGATAAGCAAGCATATGGTGATAATATGTATTGTTAGCACATATAATAGCATAATCCATCAACATTCATAACAAATATGCCCATGGAATAACAATTCAAATATTTGCAAGATATTAATTGGACGAGAAAAGAGTATTTCTATTAAAATACGATCAACATAAGTGTATGAGTGACAAACTTTCATGTCATCACATCTCGGAACTGAGAAACTAAGTCCCTTCCAGATGGGCCTCCACCACTTCAATCCTCCACCAAAGGCAAGCTCATATAAGAGAGACAATGAGGTTCTCCATCAAAGAGGGAAGAGCTTGGGAGCTAAACAATGTGCTCAAACTTTAAAGGACAAAGGGATGCAGACTCAATATGAAGTGAATAATTTTTCCAGAGTAACTTTGCTCTCAAAAGTTGAATTCTCTTCCTTTCCACTGTTTGGATATGGCCCATTTATAGCCTTCAAATGGAACTGAAGGGTTGAGTCGAAAGGTTTCCAGTATATGGAAGGTCAAGGATCCTGGATCTCATGACGTGACATGGAAACCCGTTACAATTTTTAATTTTTATCGCCAAACGCGATGTACGCGGCCTGTAGTGGTGCAACTTGCGTATACGCGTGATGTATAACTGATAGGGCACGTATATGTGGAAAATATGATTTTTAGCTCTGGGAAGTGCAAAAGGGGACTTCAAGTCTGCATATGGAAGTGGGAAAAGGCCTTCTGAGCAAGTTACATTAGGTGCAACAAATCTTGCTATAACAAGAAGTCTGTCCCCCAACAACATCAACTCGGGCTACACAAATAGTCTTCAACCTAACAAGGTAAAGTTTCGCCCAACCAAGAGGAAGATTGTTCTAGCAAACAAGCAACTCAACCAACAAGTGAAGCTTGACCTCCAATCAACCAAAGGCTCACCCAACAATGAAGAAATCGCCCCCTTGGCCAATAACTCGTCCCAACAATGAGAAACTCGACTCCCAATGCAATGTAACTTAGCCAATAAGCAAGAACTTGGCCCCAAGATGTAAAATTGGCCTCTACAAAGAAAACTCAGCTACCAAATGACGAAATATTAACCACAATGAAAAAGGATCTAAGCGATCTTCTCTCTTGACTAGCTAGGGTCGATAGTCTCACCATCAAAACCAATCTTCCTCTCTAGGATTTTTCATCCTAAGAGCTAAAAGCCACAAGAGTTCCTCAAATTCATTTTAGAAAAATAACAATGCATAATGAGAGAGGGAGGCCTCATTCCTCTTTTAACTCCTCGTTCAACTTTTTTTTTACACTTTTACCCTTTTAATAAAGTAAAGTGACTTTATAAGCTCAAAGTCACTTAAAACACCTTTTCACTTAAATGATTCAATGTCACCTTTAAAAATATTGGTTTTTGCTGTGCAGACATTAAATAATTAATTAATTCCCTTTTTTCCTTCACTGACTATACCCTACGGGAATCACTTAGGTTATTCTGCCAATCTCCTGTAGATCATTTGGAAAGGGACATTATAGTCCTCCCTTCTCGAGATTGCTTGTCCTCAAGCAACTGCGAATTTGGATGTTGTAAGATTTGGTCACCTTCCCACATGGAATTCTTTGCTAGAAAATCTCTCCACCTAATGAGGTACTCTCGAATCACCCTGTTATGTAATTTCCTCTCTCAAACCTCCAAAACCTCCTCAGGAACCAACACTAACTACCACTCCTCATCCAATGGGGGTAACTATGTTGAAGAAGTGACATGTTGTCCCAATGCCTTCTTTAGGCACAAAACATGAAACACATTGTGGATCTTACTCCCTTCCGGCAACTCAAGCTCATTGGCCACCTCACCAACCCTTTGAATCACCATGTAATGGCCATAAAAGCATGGATTAAGCTTTTCTACACCACTTTTCTTCAATGAAGACTATATGTATGGTTGTAATCTAAAAAACACCAAGTCCCCCACCTCAAAAGTGCGCTCAACCCTATGCCTATCTGCATAAATATTCTGTTGATTTTGTGCCACATGTAAATTTTCCTTGAGAGCCTTAAGGATGTCTTGACTCTCCTGGATCCAATCCTTGGCTTTAGGAGCCCTACTATCCCCAAACACCAAATCAACAAATAAAGAAGAATCATAGCCATATAATGCTCGAAATGGGGTTATACCAATGGACATATGATAAGTGGTATTGTAATAGTGTTCTCCTAAATACAACCACTTAACTTATGCGTTATGCTGCCCAGACACATAGTTACGTAAATACCCCTCGACACACTTGTTCACGATCTATGCCTGGGGGTGGTAACTAGTGCTAGGAGTCAACTCTATGCCAACCAACCAACCTGAACAACTCCTACCCAAATGCATCGAGGAATCTACTGTATCTGTCACTAACAATGTACTTTGGTATCCCATGGAGTATGAATACTTCCCTAAAGAACAATTTGCTACTTGTGTTACCTTGTATTATGAGGATATGGCAAAGAAATGTGTGAACTTGGTCAATTGATCGACCACCACAAATATGTAGTCTCTGCCCCTTACCTTCGGTAGTCCTGTGATGAAGTCCATGGACACACTTTCCCACTTTTACTCTCAGATGGGTAATGGTTGTAATAACCCAACAGAATGAGTCAACTCTAACTTGTTTTGTTGACAAGTCATACACTCTTTCACATGCTTCAATACATCATCTTTGAGGGCCTTCCAAGTGAACCTCTCCTTGATCTTCTTCTAAGTTTTAAAGTATCTAGGATGGCCTACCAGAGGTGCATCATGCATAGCCCTCATAATCTTCTCCTTCAGTGTAGACTCAAGGACTAAGAATATGTGGTCCTTATAGTAGATGATGTCATTCACCACTTTGTACCTATCATCCTGTATGTTGTGATCCATCAACTCCCAAGAAAATTTATTCTTGGATACTCTACCAAGAAGTGGGATTTCAAGTCAATTGAAATATCTACAAGTGAACATATCTCAGGTTTCTTGGGGAGAGCATCAACGACCACATTTTTCTTCCCTTTTACATACTCAATGTCAAAGTCGTATGCCTACAATTTGCTGACCCACTTCTATTGCCGCTCATTTAAGTCCTTCCCCAGGAAGTGTCTCAAACTGTTGCGGTCAATCTTAACCATAAATTTGCCACTGACCAAGTACTGTCTAAATTTTTCCAAGGCATGCATGATGGCAATCATTTCCTTGTCGTAGATGGAGTAGAGCCTCTCTGACTCTGTGGGTTTCCTACTCTCTTATGCTATCGGTTGTCTGTGTTGCATCATAACTACTCCTATGCCCTCACCCAATGGATCACACTCAAGCACAAAGGGCTGAGTGAAATCAAGAAGTGTTAAATCTGGGCAAGTACTCATCACTTCCTTCATCATGTCAAATGTCTTATGGGCCTCCTCTGTCCACCTGAATTCCCCTTTCTTCGTGAGGTCTATGAGTGGTGCATCCAACTGTGAGAATCCTTTCACAAACTGCCAGTAGTAGTCGCATATCCCGAAGAATTCACGAAAATGTGTAAGGTTTTTGGGCGTTGGCCAATCCAATATGGCCTGGATCTTCTCCATATGTACTTGCACACCTTGGGCACTAACCACATGACCCAAGTATAGGATCTTTGTCATGCCAAACTCACACTTTGACTCCTTGGCATATAGTGATTGTTCCTCCATGTTGCTCAGAATCTCATCTGGATGCTCCAAGTGTTCCTCCCATGCCTTACTATATATTAGAAGATCATCAAAGAATATCAACAAGAGCTTCCTCAGTTTCTTATTGAAGATATGGTTCATGCAAGACTGAAATGTAGTTGGTGTGTTGGTCAACCCAAATGGCATGACTAAATACTCATAATGCCCATAATGGTATTTAAAAGCAATTTTGGGGATATCCTGCTCTCTGACTTTGATATGACGATACCATGATCAAAGATCAATCTTCGAAAAGTACATTGCTTCGTGCAACTCATATAGAAGCTCATTGAACCTAGGATAAGGTACATGTTCTTGATCGTCTTCTCATTCAACGCTCTATATTCAATGCACATCTGCATTGTGCCATCCTTCATCTTCACCAACGCTACAAAATAAGCGAATGGACTATGTCTAGGCCTAATGTGTCCCATCTCCAACAATTCCTTACTAGCCTTTTCAATTTCACCCTTGAATTTCTTTGGATGTTTGTAGGGAGTAGTGATCACAGGTTTTGCTCCCTCCTCCAACTCAATGGTGTGCTCAAATCCCTTGTCAGGCGCTCTCCCTGGAGGTATCTATCCAAAAACCTTGTCATGCTTACTCAATAACGCTTGAATATCTACATGATGATGTTCTCAACCCTCTGCATTTTCCTGAGTTGTAATCAAGCACTCGGTTGCACATGCTACATCTTTGTGGCTGAAGAAGGCCTCCATAATTTTGGTTGACACAATATTAGGGCCACATTTAACATGCCCCTTAGAACAACCTTCTTGTCATTTGTTGTATCGAACCTCATCTCCATTACCTGGTAATTCATTGTAACTTCCCCTAAGGAATGAAGCCATTGAACACCCAAGACTATATTGGTGTCCACTAAATCAACCACATAAAAATCATTGGTCAAGGTATAGTTTTCCAATGTCATGACCAACCTAGGAATATTCTGTGTGCATGTCATATTAAATCCATCAACCACTGCCACGTTGAACCCCTCAAAGTCCTCTATAGCCATGCATCTCCTGGCCACCAATGCTACATCAATGAAGTTTTGGGTCGCCCCACCATCAATCAAGGTTGTGACACGTTGTCCCCGTAGTACTCCTTTGACTCTAAAAGTGTAGTATCTAGGGGTGAATGATAGAGTGGTGATAGTCACACCGTTAGCCTCCTCATGAGGTTGCTCATCACTCGATCCTCCCTGCTCGTTGCCCTATTCCTACGTAACTTCCTCCTCTTCCTCATCATTGTTTGAGTGAACCTCTATGTAGTGTACCTTGCCCTTCTCCATGCACCCATGTCCCAGCGCCCAAGGCTCTTTGCAACTAAAGCAAAGCTTCTTTCTTCTCAAATCATTATGAGTCGTCTCATCCAATTTCTTCTTTTCGGACCACTCTTTCTAAAAATATTTATTATCTTTATTCTCTTGGGGAGTGAAAGGCTTGGAGAAAGTTTTGTTCTTCGGGACCGCATCCTCCATGTCATGTGTTATGATAATGGCATCCTGTAGAGTCTCAGGTTAGATGGCTTTTACCCAACCACAGAGTGGCTCAAGTAAACCTTCAGTGAACAACATAACTAACCTCTGCTCAGATATATTTGTCACCGTGACTGTAAACCTCTAGAATTCTATAATGTGGGCATCTAGTGTCCCAACCTATTTGAGTTGTTCTAACTCTCTAAAATGTAGTTGGCCTCCATCAACTTTTGTGTGAAGTCTAGATAGGAAGTAATGTTGGCATGTCCCATAGTGACCAATCCATGGTACCACCACTCATGGGCCTCTCCATATAAGTGCAAGGTAGCGAATTTAATCACTTTTGCCTCCGTCATAGGGTTGATTTGGAAGTATGTATCCAACTTATGAACCCATGCTCTAACTGTGCACTTGTTCGAACCATCAAAGGAAGGAATGGTTAACTTCCCAACCTTTCTCGTGACATCAATGTTATGTTGACCCATGTTGACACCCCTTGGTTTGTTCTTGTATTTGATAGTATGACAGTCCTGTAATGACATGGCTTCCTGGAACTCATCACCAAGATCCCAATACTCCCTATAATAATCATCAAAGGTTTAAGCCTATCCGTGCTTCCCTTGATTTCATGTTTGTTGACCCCCCAATAATTGAGGCATAAGAGGTCTAGGAATCATTCTACCGGTGGTCCTAGTGTCAAATTGTGCATGAATATTATTGTTGCTACCTTCTGCATGATTCCCATTGTTCTCATTGGAACCCCCATGGTTTTGGTTCCCATTGTTCTCATTGGAACCCCCCATGGTTTTTGTTCCCATTGTGCCCATTGGAACCCATGCACCATTGTTATCCCCATGGTTTTGATTTTCCTGAGTGTTGGAAATTAACTATGTCATGAGTTGTACCAATTTTTTTTTTTTTTTACAAAAACTGAAATTTTGTTTATATATAAAGGACGTGACCGAGGTCGCAAAGTACAAAAGAGGGTGCTGGTATAGGAGACTAGCTACAAAATTTTCATCAAAGGCTTACTATAATGAGTTTTCCACAAATTCTACTATTGTAATCTAGCCTTATCAAACTTATTAAAAAAAAACTATCTCCCGATAAGATTAATTTATGCCATTTTTACAAAATTGGGAATGCCTTACTGCTTTGCTTACATATGATCCTCCTCTAAAACATGTTCTTCTTCTGGCAGTGGTTCCAAAGCTACATTCAGGTCATGCAGAATTGGGTCGGGCCTGCTCCCAGTCTCCTCATTCTGGATTTGCTCTGTAGAATTGTGTGTCCTGGATTCATGCATTGCTTCCATACGTTCCCCTTGACGTTCGAGAAAGTCGACCTCGTCTTGTAGCTGGTTGATTAGGGTGCAATGTTATGCCAATGTTTCCAGGGTGAAGTTAAGTGTGGAGCTATGGGATTCCAAACACAGTGCTAATTGTTGTGTGGTGGAGAAGTTGTCTTCCACCAATTCATCCTCCAACTCATGACCTGGTTTTTGAGCAATTTTAGCAGATAGTCTTACTATTGGAACCTCCCTATGCTTGTTGTTGAATTGTTTGAATCATTCGGGGATGGCACTATCATTGGTTCTGTTGGATTTTATATTTCTTTTGTAATGCCTATCTCTGTAATTTCCTTCATCGGTATTGCCTTTTGTTGTGCCTCCTCTATCTACACTGACAATGAAGCAACCTAAAACTATAAGGAGCCTTTCGTTATTTCCAATGACAAATTTGTTGCTGAAGCATCCTCTGTTGCAGCCTTTGAACAGACCAGTGACTATGTTGATCCCTGGGTGGTTGTTGTTTTCTTCTTCCTCACCTGCTTTGCCATTTATGTTGGATCTTTGTTCTGAACTCAAACTACCTCTTCTCTTCAAATTCCCTTGCTAGGACAAACACCGCATTATCGAATTCCTCTTTAGCTGGAAGAGACACTGAATCGGGCTCTGGCCATCCCGAATTCCTCTTGTGGCTAAGAATATAGGTTGTGTAAGCTCAGAAAAGGAATGACGCCCAAGTGTATACGCGACAGGAACTGCCAGCATCCGCTTGTTGTGGAGCATGGTTGCAATCCTTTCACAAGCCTTCTTCGCGAGCAAAATTAATGTGGAGGTGAGGGTGATGGATACTGGGTGGGTGTGGAGTGACGATTGCAACAGGTTCCCACGAAGTATGAACTCCTTGGAGACCAAGATATCCATATGCCATACTGGATCATACTAGCTCTCACGAACCAGAGGATGCTCAAGTACAAAAATCCCTCGAGCTTGACGCTCGACTTACCTCTAACACCTTTTCGTTGAGTCGCCACATTGGAGTAGGCGCCAAATGGAGCGTAGACCAAAGGGGGTTGAGGCATTGGGGAGGGGGGAGAAAAAATATCCTTCTCGAAACTTCCATGTGACCATGACATCTTCCTATAGCTAGATTAGTTTGTTCATCTGCTATCCCATTGTTTATGCGCTGAATATGGTAAAAAGAAGAATGCATGGTAGATAGCATAGCACTGATTCTTTCAATGAGCCTTTTCAACTTTGTATTCTTCAGGGTTGTTCTTTTAATGAAGTGTTGAATTAAATGGATGAGTTGTCGTTCCTGAGCTAGAAGAGTTCCTTAGAAGAGCGCATAGGTCTTTGCTAGATTATTGGTGGTTATGCCCAGATTCCAAGAGTAAGTTAGCAATATTTGTCATATAGGGATGAACAAAACCCCTCCCGCACCTGCCTCCCCTGGGTTCCATTTTGAAGCACCATTGAAACAAAGAACATGGCTATTTTGGGCGTTTAGCCAATTTTTGAAATCCTGGGGGAAATTTGAAGCTGCCAGCATGATTGTTTTGGCAAAGTGATGGGGTGGACGACAGGTAGATTTATTTTATTTAGCCACATTTCTTCTTCTGCTAGCAATGGACCACCTGCTTGGGTCGTTAATTTCCTGGATGAGATATACTCCCCCAGCTGGCTGATCGCGAGAGCTACAACTAAGGGGGGGGGGGAACTAGCTTTTTTTTGAAAATTCTTTTATTTCTAGCTAGCCATATTTGCCAGCACACAAATTTAATCGAGGCCTTCCATATTCGACTTAAATTTGGATTCCTATGGAGTGAGCCTTTGAAGTGTTTACTCCATTTTCCAGTCAGAATTTTGCTACTTGTCGGCCAGGAGATTTGAGGGACTAGCTCTGAGTAGACACTGTGCATCACTTGTTTCGTAAAATTGCAATTTAGGAAAAGGTGGTCAATGCTTTCAATATTTTGGTTGCAAAGAGCACATATGAATGGCCCCATATAACCTATTTTGTTCAAGTTTTCGCCTGTTAAAAGCTTGTTGTGTACCAACTGCCAACCAAATATATTTATCTTTGGTAGGCTATTTGGGTTCCAAATTTCTTTCCAGATCACAGATTTGTTTGGCAAATCGCTTTCTTGGAGGATCTTTTTGTATCCCAACCTCACTGTGTACCCTACTTCTCCCCAACTTCTGTTGTCCCTCTGAGTAAGGTGAACTGGGGCATACCCTGAGATCACCGGGGGGCACTGATGGGCCTCGTTTCGCAGGAGGAGGGGACCTCTCCCAGGTTCCAGTTTTCCCAAGCACCATTACTCTTCTAATTAGAAATATCAAAGTGAGTGATTTTTCCCTCGGAGGTTAGCCAATGTCTGAGGTGGTCTAGAGCAGGTATACAAGAGAGTATTCCCCTGTTTGAGAAGTGATCATCCCAAATCTTAATTTCTTTTCCGTTTTCCTGGGGTCCAGTTGAGATGGTTTTGAATGAGCGAAACTAAAGCTCGAATTAGCTTCCAGATGGGAGAACCTGATTGACTGAGATTTACTATATTCATACACCTTTTTTTGATTTTTGAGAGGTAGTTATTGCAGATTGCTTTTTTTCACCATTTGCTTCCTCCAGTGATTAAATGCCAGATTAGATTTTCCCCCAAGGCTATGTTTAGCTTTTCTGGGTGTTGAATACCTAGACCCCCATTTTCTTTAGGGACGTAGACAGTAGACCAAAAATACCATGTGGAATTTTCTACCATTGTCTTTGTCCCCTTGCCATAGAAATTTCTTGATTATTTTGGCCATTTGTTTTTTGATTCCCATCGGAGCATTGAGAGCGAAAAAATGGAAGATTGGAAAGGAGGATAGGACTGACTTTATTAAGACTACCCTGCCAGCTAGGTTCAACCAAGTTGCTCCCCAAATTTCGAATTGATCCTTGAGTTTTTGGAGAATCACATGCCATGCCTTCTCAAGGAGGGCTTTGATACTGATGGGAGTGCCAAGATACTTGAAATACTTTCAGTCAATTGAGAAGGAGAATTGTAGGATGTTGGCAATTCTAGGCATTGTACAATCTTTTTTGTTCCAAGCATAAATTTTGCTTTTGTGCTTGTTGATAAGACCCCCAGAGGTTGTTTCATATTGGTCTAGGACGAGCTTGAATCTTATGGACACAGTTTGTGATGCTCCTCCAAGGAGAAGAGTGTCGTCAACAAAATGTGAGTTATTTAACCCTCTGACACCCCTAGCTATTTTTAGCCCTGAGATATTTTCGTTGGCTCTTTCATATTCCAGTCTTCTATTCAGACTTTCTGTCATGATGATATACACCATTGGAGATAATGGGCAACCTTGCTGAAGTCCTCTTGTGTCTAGGAAGAACGGAGTTGGGTGCCCATTTATTAGGGGCATTATCCAAGGGGACGATATGCAAGCCCCAACCCATGAGACAAAGGAGTTATTGAAACCAATTTTTTTTAACACATAAAAAAGGAACTCATGTTTCACTTGATCAAAGGCATTTGCCATATTGATTTTCATTATCATTCCTTTTTTTCTATTCGTAACACTGGTGTGAATGGACTCCTGCACAAGGATGACGTTGTTCCAAATTTGCTTATTTGCCACAAAGCCCCCTTGATTAGGAAGAATGATCCGTGGGATCAGTTGCTTTATTCTGTTCACCATGATTTTTGTTAGGATTTTGTGGGAGACGTTACAAAGAGAGATGGGATGAAATCGGTCAAAGGAGTTAGCATTTTTTACTTTAGGAATCAGGGCAAGAAAGGAGGTATTGGTAGCTCCTTCTAACTTGCAAGTAATTTGGACATATCTGATCATACAAAGTAAATCCTTTTTAATTATTTCCCAACAGTTTCGGTAGAAATGGAGAGTGAAGTCGTCCGACCCAGGGGCTTTGTCAGGATCAAATTGGTAGACAACTGCTTTAACTTCCACTTTTGTGACTACCTTATTCAACACTTGGTTATCCTCTTCCTTTATCAGATGCGGTATTTTCTCCATGAATTGTAGACTCTGCTCTCTGTTATCTACACCATCTTGGGTGTAGAGATTTTTAAAATGAGAGGAGGCTTCCTTTTTTATCTCCTCGAAGGAATTGACTACCTCTCCTGTGGCTATTTTTATTTCCTCCACTATGTTTTTGTGTTGTCTTGTTTTGGCCTGCTTATGGAAATTGTTAGCGATATTTCTTGTCATGGGCTCGAGAGTATTCGGGTTTGGAAGTTGCACGAAGTGATCAAGCGCAGCATGGGAGATTCCCTATTTTTCCAAGTAGCAGGTCAAGTGAGCGGGAAAAATGTCGTCGGCAGCATCCAAGGTCTATTTTTGCGAAGCAGATCGACGGTCGGTGGGTAGTTGCAGTCAGCCGAGTCACGCCAAGTATAGCGCATAATTTTTTAAAGGGGTGAACGATCAGAAGTCTTTGTGGAGAACCCGCGAAGTAACGAGGGCCATTGATCACGATCAGTTGATGCATGGGTTCATTTCTTGAATTCGGGGTTCATGAGTTCGGAGGGCGGACCATATCCTTTGGTTGCACGAGATCGCGAGTCGTGAGAATTGTGGAAAGGAAAAGAGTCATCGCCTCTCGGGATTTCACGGAGGGAGAGTGCCAAGGTTCGACACTCCAACTCACGAGGTCGTGAATTGCGAGAGGTGATAGCACTTCAGTCTTAGCCGACGGTTACCTGTGGAGGGCACCGACAGTAAAAAGAGCTATACAATATTGCCGAGAAGATCTCAGCCGTCCATCCAGAGGGACACGTGGTGTGCGATTAGGCTCCTCGCCTTTTCGCCTATCGCGACTTTGAAACACAAGGACTAGCTCTTCCCAGCTGCGAGACATGAAGTACCGAAGGCGTCCAGGGCCCGGGCCCACAGTATTGCCGAGAATATCTCAGCCGTCCGTCCAAGGGGACACGTAGTGCATGATCAAGCCATGTCGTGATTTTGTCTGTTGTAACTTTGAAGCATGAGGAGCAGCCTCCTCCCATCTACGAAACGCGAAATGCCGAAAGCACCTTTGAAGATAGGCACAGGGGCACAGCCCACGGTCACTTGGGGGTGATAGAAAGAACTGCGCAAAGGGCCGAAGCACCGGGTTTAGCTGTAGAAGGGATCACTGTGTTCTCCAGGTGCTAGTTCAACTTGATCTCAATCCTAGTACCTGCTCGGAGTGAATGAAGAAGAGAGAGGGTGGTTGAAACCTCGCCTCACTCATTAATTGCAGGGGATGGAGGGTCTGGCAAACCGTCTGCCCGAGGAAGTCCTGTGTCTCGTTTTTCTCAAAGAAGCCATGCCCAAGTCTTCAGCTCGACGAAAAAGTCTGCGCATGCTATCCGAGCACTTAATAGCTCAACTACTCTCCTTACGGGCACCATGCGTAGTTAAGGTGGCATTTAAAGAAAAATATCAGTGCGAGTTTGATTGAAGGGACACCCAGTCTTGGGCACGCCTCTATGAGGAGAATTTCCCTGAGTATATAAACTCAGTCTTGGTATTTTGTAAGCATCGATGGTTGAGCAGAGCTCCCTACTGTAATGTTTTAACAACTATTCTAGCTTTCAGCTTATGCATCTGTATATGAGATTTCTTGTTTTATGACAGATAGTTCTTCTTACTCCATCTAATTTTCGTCTCATGCTAAGAGAGTTTGTGATTGACTGAGTCGCACAAGTTATTGTGGTTATGTTATGATAAAAGATTTATTATTGCATTGCTGCATTCTCTGGCTTCACGTTTGAATGTGAGATGATATCGCATTTGGACGTCTTCTTCCTCAGTCTGTTAGAAACCTGTTGTTTATAACAGACCTCTGCTTTTCTCTTGTACAAGTCTTCCCCCTGTTCACCCTTTACTACAGCTCACTGTCTGAAGTTTACGCAAGACCTCACTTGCTCATGCATACCTGGCCTAGTTTCAGAGTTGGAACGCCATTGTTTTGAGTTTCCCACCATTCGATCACCCATATGTGAACAACCGTGACATAAAACTGATGGGCGTCGGGCTCTGCTCCTGCTAGCAATCTAGGAGTGACTTCCGCTGCCAACATTTCTGGCGCCGTTGCCGGGGACGAAGTTGAATATTTTCCCCGGGATTGAATGACAACGATTATCTGATTCTGAAGGTGCATCAGGTATCAGAATTATCACAATTACTGTTGTGCACCTGACGACTCCATTATGACGACTCCGCTGGGGAGAACCTGCTCTATCAATTGTGGCTTTCGGAGGTAGACACACGCGGTCTCATCCACAACTGCCCCTAGCTACACCTGAAACCGATCCAGAGGTGGTTCTCAGAAAAGGAAAGGCCCCTGAAGAAGCAACTTCCACCGCCGAAACAGGTAATCCGCCATCTCCTTCTGTAAGAACTCTGTTTTCTTCTCCTCAGTTTCTTAATAGACCTCTTTCGGAAGTTTCCCGTTTCCTAAATTTTGGGAGTGTTCCTGCTGAGTTTTTTCCTCCTGGTCTGGGATTGGAGGGAGAAATCCTTGTCACTCCCCTCTCCTCGGAAGCTGTACCTTGGCATAGACCCACGACCTTAGAAGATTTCCCCACTCCTGCACAAGGAGAAACACCTGCTGACTTGAGCTCATTAGCTTTCTCCTTAAATCCTCTCTTGTCTCCCACTCCACTTCGAGACTCATTTCCCGTAGCCCCTTCGCAAACTCCTTCTCCTCCAAGTTCTCCTCCACCTAATATTCCTATGGCTGGTGCTAATCCCCCTATGACCAGAATGGAAGCTATAATAGCTGGTAGGTATGCTCCCCTTGTGTTACCGCAGCCCCTCAATGCCCTCCCGGCAGATGGTTACCTCAAGCAGCTGCCCAAGTTTACAGGCGAGGGGGACATAGCTGTTAAAGAGCACCTAGTAGCCTTTTATACCTTCGCGGATGATAATGCTATCATGCACGTGGATGTATGGATGAGAATTTTTGTCCACAGCCTCCAAGGAGAGGCTAGAAAATGGTTCAAGGCCCTGCCTCCTGGATCTATTGATGGGATCGAAGCACTAGACAATGCCTTTTTGAGACAATGGGGAGATAAAAAAGATTTCATGTATTACATGACAGAGTTTGGGTCGTTGAAGAGAAAGGAAGGAGAGTCTGTCTCCGAGTTCTCCAAGAGATTTAATAAAATGTACAACAGAATCCCTGCTGAGATAAAACCCTCCGAAGCTTCTGCAAAGATCACTTACTCCAGCGCTTTTGATCCTGATTTTTGCCTACTGCTAAGGGAGAGAAGAGCTGTTACGTTGGCCCTCATGCAGGATGCGGTCGTGGAGGTAGAATCTAATATATTGGCTGTCAACCGACTCAGGAGCGCAGGTGATAGAAATACGTCCAAGAACAGGCCTGAAGCTTCCTCATCCAGATCCTCTCCCCTGCCCCATCAGACAGATGAGACAGCTAGAGCAATAAAATCGCTTTCTGCCAAGATAGAAAGGTGGGAATTAGAGGGGAAGCCCATGTACAGAAATCCCCTGAACACTGATAATAGAGGTTTCAGATGACCTACCAACAATATACCTCAGGTCCTCCCGAGGGAACAAAGGGGAAAAGACAGAGAATATCAAAGGGTTCAAACCCCCCTCCAAAACAACCTAGTTGATCATGAGGAAAGAGAGGAGATAGATGAGTTTGGCTCTGAAATTCACTGTATTGAAGAAACTCCCCCTTTTCCCCATTTGACGCAGTCCGCATATGAAGAATCACTGATGAGTGCTCAAATTCATGAGTTGGGGAAAGAACAAAGGGCCGGTCACACTTCTAACAGATATAATCTCAGATCGAGAAGGAAAGAAGGAGACTTTGACAGCCCAGACCAGCCCCTCATAGCAGAAAGGCCTATTAGATCTGCAACAGTCGCTACTAAAGATAAAAGAGCTCAGAGTGCTTTGCCAGTAGTCAAAGAACCCGTCACTGAGGTAAGGGAAGCTCCTAAGCCCATTCCATCCTTTAATTTTGAACATGAAATTCAAAAGATCAGAATTCCCGTCCATCTCTCAGAGCTAGTTAAAAATGAAGATTTTAAAAGATCCCTCTCCAAGCTGTTACAATATGATTCCCCCCAGCCCCCCTCTGACTCAGTAAACCTTCAAGATGAGAAGCCAGCCGTCATCTTAGGCCCCATGGTAGAAGACAGAGATGACTTGTCCCCCCCCCTTCTACACATCCCTGAACATACATGATAAAGTACTGCATAACTGCCTCATGGATTCGGGGGCTTCCCATAACCTTATGCCAAAGATAGTCATGGAAGAATTGGGACTGGAGGTGACAAGAACTTATCATGATTTATATTCCTTCGACTCAAGGAGAGTGCAGTGCCTAAGAGTCATTAAAGACCTGGTGGTTTCCCTGTTTCAGCTGCCCATGAAAAGTGTGGTCATGGATATTGTGGTAGCCGACGTTCCCCCCAAATTCGGTATGCTGTTGTCTAGATCGTGTATCAAAAAACTTGGAGGGACACTACAGATGGATCTCACATACGCCACCATTCCGGTCTTCAGAGGGGAACAAAGAAGATTATACAGAGAAGCCCAACTAGCCTATATCGTCAGTGATGAAGCAGACCCTACAAATCACCCCATCTTTGCACTTGACACCGACTTGGGGTCTAGTTTGCTGCAGCTTACCGATGCCCCTGAAAGCTCTTTACTAATCAGAAAACACCCCAGCCCCGATCATTCGATTTCCCCTCAAAGCTCCCCTCTGTGGAAGATGTTTTTTGACGGAGCTTCTTCTAGCGAAGGCGCTGGCGCTGAAGTGGTTTTCATGTCGCCTTGTCAAGAAGTCGTGTCCCTGTCATACAAGCTGGAATTCGAAGCCACCAACAATGTGGCAGAGTATGAAGCTCTTGTTCTGGGTATGAGGGCTGCAAAGGAAATGGGAATTAAAGAGATAGGAATATTTGGAGATGCTGAGTTGATTATTCAGCAGGTAAGGAATGCTTATCGTGCCCATAATTTCCGTCTAAGGAATTATTGGAATGAAGTATGGGACCTTATTGATAATTTCTTCTTGGCTTTTAACATTTCTTTCATTCCGAGGGGAGAAAATACTTTGGCCGATTCTTTAGCTGTTTCAGCTAGCGTGCTCAAATTTTCTCTACCGCCTATGGTAGAAAATGATGTTGATATAAGATATAGGCCCTCGGTGCTAGACAATGTCAAGCATTGGAAGGTGTTCGAGGATGATTCTGAACTCGAAAGGTTTCTCCAATCAATTGAATAATTTTATGCGTTGCATATTGACCAGGATCCCGACAAGGAAGGTGACCCTCGTCCTGAGGAGTTTTTAAATAAATTCGCTAATCATCAGATCATTCAGTTGCCCAACAATCACATTCTGAGAGGACTTGTTCCTTTAGAAAGATTGTTCGATGGGAATGATGTGCCAGTAAAGGGCAAGGTCTCAAATGAAGATACCGATACAACCGAATGCAACATTGGTTCACAGAAGGAGCCTAGATTCATCAAATTGTCAAGTAGCCTGACCAGTGGACAGAGGGCCGAGTACACGAAGTTGCTGAGAGAGTTCGCCAATGTGTTTGCATGGACATACGAAGACCTCAAGACGTATGACACATCTGTCATCGAGCACAAGATCCCATTGAAGGAAGAGGCTAGGCCATTCAGGCAGAAGCTAAGACAGATAAATCCCACATTGCTTCTCGTCATGGAGAAGGAAGTTAAAAAGTTGTTGGATGCACGAATCATTGTCCCCTTGAGATATTCTGAGTGGGTGGCCAACTTGGTCCCAGTTAGGAAGAAAAGTGGAGAAATCAGGCTTTGTGTCGATTTCAGGAACCTGAACAAAAGCTCAAAGAAAGACAATTACCCCCTACCTAAGATGGAACATATATTACAGAGGGTAATTGGTGCATCCGGGATATCCATGATTGATGGGTTTTCTGGCTATAATCAGATATCGGTCATGCCAGAGGACAGGGAGAAGACAACTTTCACCACTCCTTGGGGCACATTCATGTATGCCAAAATGTCATTTGGGTTGATGAATGCAGGAGCAACATTTCAGCGAGCCATGGACATAGCCTTCATCGAAGAAAAAGACCAGTTCGTAGTGGTCTACCTAGATGACATCACGGTTTTCTCTAGGTCTGATAAGGAGCACCGCTGCCACTTAAGGAGACTTTTCTCGAAGTGTCAGAGATTTGGTCTTTCCCTGAATCCCAAGCAGTCCCTGTTCGCTATGATGGAGGGCAAGCTGCTGGGCCATATAGTATTGATGGAAGGAGTAAGAATTGATCTCAGCAAAGTGGAGGCGATTAAAACCCTATCACTTCCCAGGTCGAAAAAAGAGGTCCAGGCATTTCTAGGAAAAATTAACTTCTTAAGGAGGTTTGTCTCAAATTTTGCCGAGCTAGTGAAACACATCACGACCATGCTTAGGAAGGGAAACAAAGTGAGGTGGACCACTGAGCCCCGGACATCTTTTGACTGAATAAAAAAGGTATTGACTGAGGCGCCTGTGCTTATCAGTCCTGATTATTCCAAAGATTTCCTGATTTTTTCTTTTGCTTCCTATGATACAGTAGCATTAGTCTTGTTGCAGAGAAATGAGGAAGGACGAGAGCAACCCATTGCCTTCTTCAGCAAGGCGTCGAGAGATGCAGAAGTCCGATACGAGATCATGGAAAAGTAGGCCTATGCATTGGTGAAATCTCTCAAAGCTTTCAGAGTCTATGTCTTGCACTCGAAGATCACTGCATACGTTCCTTCGGCCTCTGTGAAAGACATTCTTATACAGCCTAACATAGACGGAAGAAGAGCTAAGTGGATTGCCAAGATCCTAGAATTTGATCTAGAGATTAAGCCCACCAAGTTGATAAAGGGGCAGGGTTTGGCCAAGTTGTTGGCTGAATCTAATTGCAAAGCCTTAGGGATTAGCTTCATTAATGAGCAAGCTGAGTCATCCAACAAGAATTTTCAGGGTGCCTTGTCCCTAGCAACATGCTCCTGGTACAAAGATATCTTGTACTTTCTGCAAGAATTGAAGCCCCCCGATGGAATGGGAAAAAGAAAAGCAAGGGCTCTAAAGCTCAAGGCGGTCAGGTATTGCCTAATTGATCAAGCCTTATACTGGAAAGACCCTCTAGGAGTATTTTTGAGATGCCTGGACCCACAGGAGGCCCAGAAGGTTACCTTTGATTTTCATAGCGGCCTTTGCGGAGGTCATCATTTCTGGAAGACAACAGCTCACAAGATACTCCGAGCTGGGTATTACTAACCCACTTTATTCCCCGATGTTTGCAGGGAGATCAGAGCTTGCATCAAATGCCAAAGGTTCTCAGGAAAGCAACAACTCAAACCACTGCCATTAAAACCCATAGTAGCTTCGACACCTTTTCAGCAGTGGGGGTTGGACTTCATCGTAGAAATTCATCCTCCCTCAAGTGGTCAGCACAGATGGATCCTGACTGCAACAGATTATTTCACCAAGTGGATAGAAGCTGTCCTCACCAGAAGCGCATCACACAAAGTAATTATCAGCTTCCTGGAGGATATCATAGCCCGATTTGGCTGTCCCAGTAGGATCGTCACCGATAATGCTGCTTCTTTCAAATCTGAACCTCTAATTAAGTTCTGTGAGCAATTCCAGATCTCGCTAATTCACTCCACCCCCTACTATCCCCAGGGCAATGGTTTAGCGGAATCCTCTAACAAAAGCCTGATAAAGATCGTCAAAATATTGTTAGAGGATAACAAAAGAGCCTAGGATTCAAAGTTGAAATTTGCTCTGTGGGCCGATCGTGTCATGACGAAGAAGTCTCTGGGCACTTCACCGTTTCAAATAGTCTACGGAGCAGAGGCGGTTTTCCCTACTCAGCTCGCCTTACCTGTGGCGAGGTTCCTTCAAGACTACAAGGGAGAACCAGGTCATATGATCAGAAGAATTCACCAGATAGTGGAAGTGTAGCAGATTAGAGAACAAGTGAGGGATGCAACTTATAGTCATCAGCAGAAGATCAAACAGGCTTTTGACAGGAAAGTCAGGAAAAAGGAGTTCGAGATTGGGGATTTGGTATTTAAGTGGGACCCACCCAGACAAGATAAAGGCAAACACAGCAAGTTCGACGCCCTCTGGATCGACCCCTTCAAAATATTTGAGATTTTCTCCAACAACACATATGGGTTGTAGGATCTGGAGGGTGAGGAAGTTTTCAACAGCCCAGTGAATGGGCATTTTTTGAAAAAATGTTTTATTTGAGCCTTAGATGGCTCCTTTATTTGTAAATATTGTCTTTTAGTTCTTTTGTTTAGTTTCTTTTTGCATGTTTTCGGCCTAATAAGTGACTCCATAGCCCAATAACAAGGCACTGAAGCTGCAGAAGGAGTTCTTAGAGCATCACAGGGACAACTCTATCCCCCATGGAGCCTAATGTTAGCGATAATTCTTGTCATGGGCTCAAGAGTATTCGGGTTTGCAAGTTGCATGAAGTGATCAAGCGCAGCACGGGAGAATCCCTGTTTTTCCAAGTAGCAGGTCAAGCGAGCGGGCAAAATGTCATCGACAACATCCAAGGTCTATTTTTGCGAAGCAGATCGATGGTCAGTGGGTAGTTGCAGTCAACCGAGTCACGCCAAGTATAGCGTAGAAGTTTTTAAAGGGGTGAACGATCAGAAGTCTCCGTGGAGAACCCGCGAAGTAACGAGGGCCATTGATCGCGATCAGTTGATGCATGTGTTCATTTCTTGATCTTGGGGTTCGTGAGTTCGGAGGGCGGACCATATCCTTTGGTTGCGCGAGATCGCGAGTCGCGAGAATTGTGGAAAGGAAAAGAGCCATCGCCTCTCGAAATTTCATGGAGGGAGAGTGCCAAGGTTCAACACTCCAACTCGCGAGGTCGTGAATTGCGAGAGGCGCTAGCACTTAAGTCTTAGCCGACGGTTACGTGTGGAGGGCACCGACAGTAAAAAGAGCTATACAATATTGCTGAGAAGATCTCAGCCGTCCATCCAGAGGGACACGTGGTGCGCGATTAGGCTCCTCGCCTTTTCGCCTATCGCGACTTTGAAACACAAGGACTACCTCCTCCCAGCTACGAGACACGAAGTGTCGAAGGCGTCCAGGGCTCGGGCCCACAGTATTGCCGATAAGATCTCAGTCGTCCGTCCAAGGGGACGCGTAGTGCATGATCAAGCCATGTCGTCATTTCGTCTGTCGTAACTTTGAAGCATGAGGAGCAACCTCCTCCAATCTACGAAACGCGAAATGCCGAAAGCGCCTTTGAAGATAGGCACAGGGTCACAACTCGCAGTCACTTGGGGGTGATAGAAAGAACTGTGCAAAGGGCCGAAGCACCGGGTTTAGCTGCAGAAGGGATCACTGTGTTCTCCAGGTGCCAGTTCAACTTTATCTCAATCCTAGTACCTGCTCGGAGTGAATGAAGAAGAGAGAGGGTGGTTGAAATCTCGCCTCACTCATTAATTGCAGGGGATGGAGGGTCTGGCAAACCGTCTACCCGAGGAAGTCACGTGTCTCATTTTTCTCAAAGAAGCCATGCCCAAGTCTTCAGCTCGACGGAAAAGTCTGTGCACGCTATCCGAGCACTTAATAGCTCAGCTACTCTCCTTACGGGCGCCATGCGTAGTTAAGGTGGCATTTAAAGAAAAATATCAGTGCGAGTTTGATTGAAGGGACACCCAGTCTTGGGCACGCCTCTGTGAGGAGAATTTCCCTGAGTATATAAACTCAGTCTTGGTATTTTGTAAGCATCGATGGTTGAGCAGAGCTCCCTACTGTAATGTTTTAACAGCTATTCTAGCTTTCAACTTATGCATCTGTATATGAGATTTCTTGTTTTATGACAGACAATTCTTCTTACTCCATCTAATTTTCGTCTCATGCTAAGAGAGTTCCTGATTGACTGAGTCGCACGAGTTATTGTGGTTATGTTATGATAAAAGATTTATTGTTGCATTGTTGCATTCTCTGGCTTCGCATTTGAATGTGAGATGATATCGCATTTGGACGTCTTCTTCCTCAGTCTGTTAGAAACTTGTTGTTTATAACAGACCTCCGCTTTTCTCTTGTACAAGATTTCCACCTGTTCACCCTTTACTACAACTCACTGTTTGAAGTTTACGCAATACCTCACTTGCTCATGCATACCTGGCCTAGTTTCAGAGTTGGAATGCCATTGTTTTGAGTTTCCCGCCATTCTATCACCCATATATGAACAACCGTGACATAAAACTGATGGGCGTCGGGCTCTTCTCCTACTAGCAATCCGGGAGTGACTCCCGTCGCCAACAGAAATAAGAAGTATTTTTGTCCCCTGCTTGGAGCCACAAAGCTCTAGATTTGAGTCTCCACTCCTTTTATTCATTATGAAGCACCCTTAAATAATTTTGAAAGTCCTCTTTCTCCTACACTAGATGTCTGGTTTGAATTTCATTAGTGTCCATTTCCTCCTTAAGAACTTCGAGTTGCTTTTTATATCTTTCAACTTCTCCTCTTGTGTTGTGGAAGGAGAATTTAACCCAATCCTTTATTGCTTGTTTTGCCTTTTTTAGCTTTTATTCCTAGATGTACACAGGGGTTCCATCCACCCAGGTTGACCAGATCGAGGAAATTAGGGGGAGGAAGTCCGGGGACTCCAACCAAATTGGGTTGAATTTGAAGGCAATGGGTCCCATATTTTATGCTTTGTCAATGGAGAGGGTTATTGGACGATGGTCTAAAATACCCCAATGCACAATTTGGGAGGAAATTTTGAGAGGGCGGAGAAGTAAAGAGATATGGATGAGAAAGCGATCAAGTTTGGAAGCTATGTGCCCCACCTCTAACCTTTTATTGCTCCAAGTGTATTTCCTTTTAGAGGGTTGAACATCGAACATATCTAGTTCCGAGATTAGATCCTCCATTTGTTCCCTGAACTGGTCCCTTACAGTGGTTCCTCCTTTTTTTTCCCCTTGACGTAGGGTTGTGTTAAAATATCCTTCTATGATGCAATTGTCTTGGGCTACTATCTCTTTAATTTTCATTAAAGAATCTCAACACTCCCTTTTTTCCCAATAATTATTAGGCATATAAAAATTACAAATAGGGTAGGTGATACTTAATTGAAGATGCTTTAGTTTGACTAGAGTCTAGTGTGTAGATTCAACTATTTGTTCTTCTCTGTAGATTTGGGTGTTCCACATCGTGCATATCCCTCTTGATTCTCCTCTAGCATTCAACGGTGTTTTGCTGCTTGTTTTCTAGATTTGCTTCATTTCTCACAAGGCCTCAACTCTCTACAATTTTGTCTCCTGAATTAGGAGGATATGGGGCTTTTCTGTTCTGATTATTTTTCCCATGGATTTTTTTTTCCCCTCTGTCCCGATCCTCTACAATTCCATAAGACTACCTTCATTATTTACTAGTGTGTTTTGTTGCCCCCCCTTTCGTGGGATGAGATTGTCCCTTTGTTGTTGGGGCTTTCCCACTTTTTCCTTCTTTTTTAAGAATTTCCTCCAGTGTTGGTTGGGTTCCTAGCTCCTTGTCTTGGTTAGTCACTTTTTCCCTTCTATTTTTATTGGTTTTCCTTCCTACCTTCGTAGTTTTAGCAATCTTTAGGAGTTCCATATCCAACTCTTCTCCCGAGTGTTACTGGATAAATCGGTAGGTGCGGACACCAACAGATCTCCCTAGATCCACCTGGATCTAGAACAAAACAGGACAGGACATGACTCTTTCTCTAAGTTGCGGTCATTGAATCTACTACTAAGAAGGAATGAGTGACATACATTTATATCGCTTCCTTAGGTCTCTGTTGTTTCTACTTCGCTCTGGTGCTCTTGTGAAATCAGGTCCAAGACAACACAAACCAACCAAAACAAAGATAACAAAGTATATTCAATGTCAACCTATGCATATGATCAAGGAATTATGCAATAAAATAAGAGCAATTTTATGGGAAAGGGACATGCCGCTGTATTATATTAAATGAAAGTAGAAGATACAACCAAATCTCCTTGATGTCGTAAGCTTCCTTTCAGTGACCCTTGGTTCCAACACATATGCTTTCTCTACATTTGCATGAAGAATATCCAGTACAACTTGATAGACCAAATAGAGTCTTCAAGCTTCTGTCTAAACATAGTTCTTCACACAATTATTTCACCAATTCTTCAATCAATCTTGCTTAACCTTTTCAATGAGAAACCTTTCAATATATAGGAGAAGGAGAGATGGTTAAATGGATGAGGATGATCCCACTAAATCTGAGAAGTCAGTAGGATGCCAACCATGTGAATGCCAACTCATTTTCTAGAAGATTCCCTTCTAGAACCTTCATGACCTCTTCTCTTTTCCAAGCTTTGAAACAGGTTCGCACCCTACCTATAGAGCAGACTGCGAATAGTTCGCACCCTAAGTTTGGGTTGCCTGTGAGAATGAAGGATTTTCGCACCCTATAACATAGGCAACCTACAAACTCATCTTAAAAATATGCTTTCTGGAAGAAGACAACAATCACTTTTCTCAGGCAAAAAGTCCTTGTGGGAGCCTGAATACATCACTTGTAGAGACATCACCAGAGTGACCAAAATAATGTGTAATAGAATACCCCCCAAAGTATGAAGCTAGAACTTGTGACAACTGAAATACTTTGTAAAATGCATGTGTGTGTCAGAAACAAGGAGCGCACCTAATCAGAAACCTGTAAACAACCAAGCATCTGCAGAATATAATACCAGGTCCGAGGTAGGCATTCCCATGCTCAGATCACAAATGAATGGAATCATAAATGTAGATCATGGCCACCAATCATACACCGTGGATCCATGTCATCAAAATGCAACATAGCCACCAAGAGTACACTATGGATCTATGTGAGAAGACTTGAATTAAGACATAGCCACGTGACACACAAAGTGGATCTATGTGCTGATAAAAATCATGCATACTCCATCGCAGCCTGGATCAAAAAGATGAGACCCGGGGTCTTCAATCCCGTCACCAGAAAGTATGAATATAGCCATGTGATTACATGTGCTGAAGTTGATCATTGTAGAAACCACTTGTTTACCGATCATTGATGAAAATCATTAACAAGTGGGAGGGAAATCCCCATTGATGTCAATGATTCCCAAGGTATCGAAGTACAAGATGAACGAATGCGAATGAATGAGCTGAAGTCGAGCACTCGACAGAAACTCTCGATCATGGATCAATGATGTGAAACCCCTGTCGAAAGCGAAGAGACCTGCCATTAAGACATGCAGGTTCCAAGGTACTAAATGATTTCTAAGTCTCATTCCTGGATAATGAGTTGGAGTCGACGGAAAAAGACTCGTCACAGGAGGGCCTTGATGTATCCCCCATCAATGACATGAAATAAGTAACATATTTTGAGGGTGAAACAAAGTATGAATAAGGGCTGAAATAGACACAGGGAAGGCCGACATAGTAAGAATGGACAACTGCAGATGGCTGACGCAATAGAGGGCTCATTTGAACTTCTCTTTATGAATGACACGACCAAGGACTTGGCAGCGCTGACTCAAAGACGATCCAAGATATGACCTTGTAGCAAGTCGAACGAGAGACAAATGGATTCCCCAACCCCAATTCAAATGACGAATAGAGGGTGTCATGTTCAAGAGTGACACTTACTGCCATTAATACGAATACAAAAGCATATCCCTTTCCCAAAATTTCCCCCACCATTTCTGGCGAGTACCTCTTTATTTTTACACAAGCTTGAGGAGGATAACATATGCTTGTTGGTGTAATCTCATCCTTTGGATGAGTCCCTCGGAGTATATTTAACGAACCCTAGGAAAGAGTGGTTCGGTCCCATTACAGGTCTTTCGATGTTTGTTTAACGAGTCCAAGGATATAAAACTTGGGGGTTTTTCATGTTTTGAGAGTCTGAAGAACACTTAAAGAGAACTCTCTTAGTTCCTTTTCGTAAAAGATTTCGACGAGACCGAAAAAGCGATAAACTATCGCCCAATGAACGTTTTCTTCAAATACTTTAATGAGCGTGAAAAGAACAAGATCACTTGGCAATCTTTTCATTTTTATGGAACGTGAAAAGAGCTTAAAGGATACTCCCTTACGTTCGTCGTTTTCGTGTTACCATGACGAGTACGAAAAGACGAGAAAAAGTATACTCGGTTACGTTCTCATATGTTTTCGAGCGTGAGAACGAACGAAGACTAAACTCGAGGTTTTTCCTACAAAAACCCTAAAAAAGTAGTCATACATGCAAAAAAAGAAAAAAAACCCGTACCCCCTCATTTGGACTTCGAAGTTGCTATATTTGTGAAAAAGCATACTCACAAGGCTATTAGGGTATTAGGTTTTATAAACAAAGCAATAAAAATAATATAAAAAATCAATAAGAAATAGTAAAAAGTGAATAAATACGGGGGAAAAGGACTTTTTACCATTTCATTTTTACTTTGCCAAAAACTTGTCCAACATACCTCATTTTCCCCCAAATTTCTTTGCTCGATTGCGAGAGGCACAAGCGATCATTCGACGAATGGTTTCAGCCAACGAGGTAATCTCTTGATTCTCTAACTTTTACATGGTTTGTTTTTGGTTTTTATTGGCAATTTTTAGAGTTTTGAGTCCATTTTATGGTCGGAACATGCACTCAAGCATTCTCGCAGGTGGGCCATGCGGGACCTGCGAGAATCTAAGATTTTCGCAAGTGGGCATCAGGGCCCCTGCGAGAATATCGCATTGGCAAAAGGTTCACCTGCAGGGGCCGAAAAATGGATTTTAATGTGTGGTTTTGCTCAATAAAAATTATGCAAGAGTTTAAAACAAGTTGTTGACTTCCCTCTCATGGCTCTATTGCAGGTGTTTTACCATCACGATGTTGGAATGTAGGGAAAGAGAACATGAGGAGGATGATGCCATTGACGGGAATGACCCAGGTACAGTCGCTGCCCTCCGGGAATGTGGGCTCTTGAATTTTTTTAGGATCCCATGCATGAGAGCCCAACTCAGGTCGTTAGAATACTTGGTCCACATGTGGGATGTGGATCAACAGTTATTTCACGTGGGAGTCCATATATTGACACTAGATATCGAGGATATCTATTTTCTGATGGGGTTGTCACGACACGGATACCATGCTACTTTGACCGGAGGTAGAGGCGATGAAATTCCTATGAGAGAATATGTTCGCCAATATTGTGTTCCCGAGGCAGATAGAAGCAAGGGTAAGGTTGCCATTTGGGGGGTCCAAGATCTGACCCTACGGACTATCTTGTTTACCATTGCATGCATGGCTAGGAGCACGGCTCCGCACATGGCTCTCCAGAGCTATTCCTAATATGCCATAGACTGCACAGAGCCTCGGGTTTTCAACTGGTCGGACACAGTTCTCCACAGTATGAAGAGACAACTGACAAAGTGCAGAAGGGGTGACTTGAAGCAGTTTGGGTACGGGTCTCTTTGGGTGTCATTCTTCCACGAGAGGGTCCCACTGCTGCAACTATAGGTTGATTGGGGTTTATCGGCCCCACAAGATCCGAGGATGCTGAGGTGGTGTAACCTCATGGCTCGACACGTAGTAGGGCCTATAATCAAGTATAATGATTCATTTTTTGACTGGTTGAGGCCCCAGATGCTAATGATCGATGACTACACATATGTTGGTTTGGATTTCCAAGGGGATCCGGATTTGGTCCTTCCCGAGGATGCTCAGTGGGGTGACTTAGGTGAGAAGTACACATTTTGTTCTTTTTAAATGTTTTTGCAAATTTTATTATATGAAATGTTTTTATGTTTATCCAAGGACTAATCAAAAAATTTCTTTTTGATGACATAGATGTGGGGCCGTATCGACCTCCAGGGACATCTCCTATTCAAAGGCGAGGAGAAGCGACTCCAGTGGCGAGATGGGATGCCGAGGACTACAAGGTAGTGGAACAAAACTTAGAGGGGTTGACCGTGGATGTCCCAGACATTTCTATTGGGGAGATCCCGAGACATTACCAACGCCATACTGTGGGCGTGTCCGAGTCTCTCAGTCGACTACTCCATAGAGTAGCTCGAGCAGTTGTGTGTTATCGTGAGCGTCATCCGTGATGCTATTTTGTAGAAGCTATAGGCTTTGTATTTTGAGATTTTGATCCTTGGACAAAAACTTTTTGTAAAAACTTTTGATCGTTATATACATATATACGGCTTCTACCGGCTTATTTTGTGTTGTGTTATACATGTGATGTGTGATTGGTTTATAAATGTCCCAAATGTTTGTCCAACACATAGTTAGCTAAGGCATCGGTGAATGTATTTAGACATCTAGGAATGTGCTGATATTCAATATAATCAAAATAACGTTCCAAGAGACGAATTCGTAAATATACCCGTAATAAAGTAGGACTTCGGATAGAATAAACATTACTTAACTGTAGTACTACTAGATGCGAATCGAGTCGTATAACCAGGTGACAGATATCAAGCGAAATAGCATCAATCAACAATTTGATGATGGCGCTATATTCTACAATATTATTGGTCACACGATTGAGGTACACACCTTGTAGACTGATAAGTTCGTTTGTAGGGGCGTAAATTGCCCATGTAGCAGAAGCAAGGTTCTGAGTACTACGACTAGTGCCATCGGCGAAGCCAATGTGGGGTAGCGGAGACTCCGACATCTGGAAACCAAGCACAACGCAAGATAAGCGGTCGAGGGCAGAGACCAAGTAACGAAAAATCATACTAAAGTAACACACAAAAAGTATGATACAATAAAATACAAGCACTCATGCACAGGGGATCTTAAGCATAATACTTCTTTTAGTATGACCCATTTTTGGGTTCACTCAAAGGGATACCGTCGTAGTCCACCAACTTGTAATCTCCTTTCTCCAAAACTCGTTTGACGATATAAGGACCTCGCCACATAGCTTCAAATTTTTCGGCTCCTAGCATATCCCGATCTTGTTCGTAAAGGAGAACAAGATCACCTTCGGAGAAAACGCATGGTTTGACATGTTTGTCGTATTGGGATTTCACGTGTTTCTTTTGGGCTTCTATAACTAGGGTTGCATCGCGACAGGTTTCATCTAATTGCATGAGATACAACAGACGTTCTTCTTCGACAAAAGTGTTTGAGAGAAGTTTGACTGCTAGTTTTAGGGAGGGTATCTCACACTCAATCAACAAGATGGCTTTTAGACCATAGACTAACTGGAACGATGTAAACCTAATAGCAGGCTTAACAAATGTTCGGTAAGCCCACAATGCTGAAAACAACATCGCGTGCCAACTCGTTCTGTGAATCCCTATCATTCGTCAAAGCATGGTAATGAGGATTTTGTTTATTGCTTCAACTTGGTCGTTGGCTTGTGGGTAATAGGGTGTTGAGTTTTCATGGCGAAGACCCAACTTTTCAGTGAGTTCAGACATCATGAAGTTTCTAAAGTGGCTACTGTGGTCAGTACGATAGCGTGAGGAACACCAAATCAAGCAATGATGTGATTGAATATAAATAATGATGCAATCCTTCTGGTATTGTCAAATGTTGGCATCGCCTCAACCCATTTCTTAAAATAATCTACAGCTACAATAATGTATCCATGCCCCCCGACCGAGTGAGGGTGACATGTCATGAAATTGATACCCCATTTCGCAAAAGGACCAACAGAGATCACAGGGTGTGATCCTATTTTATTGTTGTAGGTTTGGCAAGCGTGGCATTTTTGGATGACAATTATATAGTTGTTGAATAAAGAAGGCCAAAAATACCCTGCTCGTAAGATCTTTTGGGCAGTAGTATACCCAGACATGTGACCACCACAGGCTCCAGAATGACATTCTTTTAGGGCTTTCTCGGCTTCGTCAAACATGAGGCAGCATCGAAAAATGGAGTCAATCACACGATGATAAAGAGTATCACCGAGGATAATATACTGATGGGCTTGGTAGTGTATTTGACGACAGTCAGTGCTAGACAAATTGGGTTGGAAAGTATGGGTATGGAGATATATGATGATATCTACGTACCAAAGGTCATCAGAACTGATCAGGAAAATGGACTCATCGTGTAATGAATCTTCTGCTACATTTTTCGTCTCAGGGCAGGGAAGGTCGTATATCAACTCGACAAACACCAAGGATTTTTTGGACTTAGCACGTTCGAATTCTGAGTCAAACTCCTGGAGTATTACGATCGATTTGAAGTATTTTCCCCCTAGAAATTGGTGTGTAAGATTGTGCTGCATAGGGTTGCAGTTAGAAATTACCGTAGTCTTGCGAGAAAGGACATAGTGTCAGAAATGTTGAACAGCTTGGACAACTGCCAAGGCCAGTTTTTCAATATGTAAATACTTGGTTTCGGTAGTCGTGAGACTCCTACTCAAGTAATAGATGACATGTTCGTCATCAAAATCATCCTCCTGGACGAGAACCATAGAAATGGTATAGTCCGAGGCTGCGAGGTAGAGGAAATAATCCCGACTGTAATCATGTGGGAAGAGAAGTGGGGTACATGTCAAAGACAGTTTCAAAGCTTCGAAAGCTTTGTTGGTACTGGTATCCCATACGAACTCAGAACCTTTCTTGAGCAGTCGCGTAAATCCGAGAGTTAGCTCAGCATAGTTTGGGATGAAACGACGGAGAAAGTTTGCCTTCCCTTGCAAACTTTGTAACTAGCGAAGTGAGGAAGGAGGAGGGAGATTGAGAATCGCCTCGACCTTCAAAGGATATACCTTGATTCGTTGACGTGAAACAATAAAGCCCAGAAGTCGACCGGATTCTACGCAAAAAGCACATTTGTGGGGATTCAAGCATATATGGTAAAACCGACATCGAAGGAAAATGGCGCGAAGGTGTATTGGATGATCTACATGGCACATGGAATGAGCGGGTAAGTCATCGAGATATGGCTGCACAATGTGCTTTATATCATAAAAGGCGTAAGACATAGCATGTTGAAAAGTTGCAGCGGTTTTGTGTTGGTCCGCGGGTATGATATTGATTTGATTTTATCCGAAGAAACCATCCATCAGAGAGAAGATTTCACTTCCGACACAATCGTCGACGATATGGTCAACGAAGGGGGTAGGAAAGTTGTCTTTAGGACAAGCTTTGTTAATGTCTCTATAATCAATGCACACGCATTTTGTGCCTTGTTTCTTGTCAATCAGAATAAGATTGGAAACCCAGTCAGTTAGAGCCACAGGGTAAATAAAGCCAGCTTTGAGAAGTTTCTCAACTTCAAGCTTGATAGTGACTGATTTATGTGGGTGGACTGGACAAAGTCGTTGCTGGATGAGTTTAGCGCTCGGGTATGTCTTAATGTCGGGGTCAATTCCCGACATTTCTTCATAGCTCCAAGTGAAGAAGTCATGAAATTCTTGCAAAAGAGGCTTGTAGGTGACAACTTCGTCATGGGAACACGAAGCTCTGATATGCACATTTTTGACAACTCCAGGTTTTATTGATATGTCGAGGGGGATGGTGGGTGAGATATTACTTAAGTTCCCTTCGTAGAACATATCGTGTGTAGACTCGAGAACGGTAGAAATGATGACAATGGTCGACAGGGTCAAGATTCATTGGTAACCCTCGATGGCGTGTTGTTCCAGAAAGAGGATGGAGCGATGATGTCCATCATCCCAGGGGGTGCCTTCCATGGACATAACAAACATAATCATCTTGTCCATGGGAAAAATGACGTGGAATGGATCTGGAGATAAATCATCAAGAGAGAGGGTAGAAGTGGTTGCCAATTGAATGGCTTGATAAACAGATTCGACCGGACTCAAAGGCATTTCATTGCCATAACGAAAATGATCGTCGGGGTTGGGTACCATCCACAAGTCGTAAGATGCAGGGGTTCCGTGAACAGAGGTGAAGATCATGTTGATCGAGGCGACAAATGGATGTGGAACATCGAGTGGTTGAATGGGGAAAGTACCCATCAAAGAGGAATCTTTAAGAAGACTGACACTGACGTTCTCATATCCAGGGGGGTTTTTGCAATGAAAGGTACGTTGTCGGTACGTGCATCAGAGTGAAAGAAGGCCAATTGGTCTACGGTAACTACTTTTCCTTTATGTGGGAAATACATGACACAGAAAAGAGTGGACACAACTGCACGCATGGAATCGATCCAGGTAAGACCAAGTAGAAGGTTTAAATCGACAGGACCATCAAAGACCTCCACTTCAACGTTGACCATTTTTCCTTCTAACGTAATAGGTAACGAAGGGAGGACACCATAAGGATTGAAACCAGATCCATTGAAGGCTTTCAGCGTGTTGTGGGATTCGGTTAAAGGAGGAGAGCCGATGGCTTTCTAGCAGGTAATAGACATGACACACGTCGAGGCACCCTCATCAATAACTGCTCTACAAATTTTTTTGTCAGAGACAATAACTTGTATTTTGAATGCGAGTTGAGGGAGTAACCTTGGAATGTGATCTTCCAAGTCAAAAATTATTAAATTTGTATCCGTAGTGTCAATTCCACCAATAGATTTCAACAATGCCTTCCGTTGTTTAGGACAACTCTGAAGGACTTCGAGGGTTGACATCACGGATGGTGCTTGGGCCAGATCTTCGACAATACTATAGTTCTGGGGAACACATGCATGAGGATTGAAAATGGATTTTCGAAAAACACCCTTTGGGGGAGGGTGAAGAACTGTATCTAGGCTTGGTCGTTCGAGATGAAGAGGACCGTTGGTAGGTGGAATCCCGTGAGATGGTTGGACCAACGAAGGAGGTATTGCATCAACCTTCTCTTTGGAGGAAGAATAATCTTTGGTTGGAGTGGTAAGTGTGATGTCATTCTTCTTTGAATCACCTGTACACTTTAAGACATAGGATGTATTGGAGGGGGAAGGTTGGTCATAAATGACCAATTGGGCCTGTTGTTGAGAAGGGAAGGGTTGTGACAACACTACCAAAGTGGGGGTTTTCGGGGTCCGTTAAACGAACTCAGTAACCTCGACTCGTCGTGGACAATCCTTAGTGTAGTGATCATCACCACAAATAAGACAAGGGTATTGGGGTTTGCGCTTATCCTTATCGTCAATAGGTGGTGTTTTGGTTTTCTCAGATTGTGGATTATTTTTATCCTCCTTGTTCTTACCCTTTCCTTTTTTGGATTTATTTTTACTGGCGGGGGCAGATGGAACAGAGTTCACCTCAGAAGTTTTGCCGGTGGGAGGGGTAGGAGATGGAGCATTTTGAACATTAGAAGAAATGGATTTGGGGTTGTTGCTATAGGTTTGGATGGAATGAGGTTGGGCGTGGAAAGTGCCAATCATACCCTCAGCTGCATGAGAAGCATCAGGAGTAGTTGAAGCAACTAAAGTAGAAGGACAAGGTGCGTCAGGGAGTAAGTCGTAAAGAGTACTCGTTTGTGAGTAAACGAGGTCGAGGTATTGAGCATGACTGATTTCCCGTTCTTCTGTGACAACTCCACCCATGGCGATGTCACGAGCGATGTCATTCATGAATGATTTCGTGAACCACTCTGCCAACAACTAATCGGGAAGTTCGAGTTTGATGAGACGTTGTCTCCATTGCCACTCATGAATGTGATCAGAGATATGAGTGGCTTTGGTTTGTTTGAAAGAAATCAAAATTTCGGTTCCTGTTTCGTAGCAGATTGGTAACTGGAAGTGGGTGAGGAAAGCCATAATGAGGGTGTTGAAGTCGGTGAAGAAGCCTCGTGGTAATTCTATATACCACTTCACGATGAAACCTGTGAGGGTTCGTTGAAAAAGGCGTAAACGAATAGAGTCATCCATCAAGGAGTTGGATGAGCACCAAAGGTGAAAAGTCATTACATGATTGTTCGGGTCCTCTCCCGGTTTACCATCGAATTTAGGGACGTCGGATGATAGTTTGGCCGGTATGGCGGGCCATTGAAGAGAGTGACGGATCGGATCATTTAAAATTCTCGACGGATCAGGGAGGTCCAGGGTGGCTAAGAAGGGTAACTGTCTATTCACATGTGGGTACTGGTGACTTTGGGGAGGGAGTCCTGTTGGTAGACCAGTGGGACCATAAGCGGTTTGCATATAATGCGAAGATCTAGGCAGATTCAGTTGTTGGTGTGGAGGCAAGTAATTCATAGGGTTGTACCCTTGAACAGGGGCGTGGGGTTGAGTGTTCGAGCCCTAAATAGGATTGGACGTGCCTGGATACGGTTGGCCTATACTAGGGGATATGAAGGAGCTAGATTGAGGTTGTTGCCCCCCAGTCGAGTGAGGATTATGTTGCATAAGATAATTCCAATACTGGGCCAAGGATGGAGGTATGTTTTATCCATAGGGCAGGGTCGGTGGGGGTTGCCCTCCAATCGGGGGTTGCGTCCGAATTGGGATTTGTCCTACAAAAGGGGATTGGGTTTGGCCTCCTTGGTGAAATTGTACAGCTATAGGAATTTGGTAATTAGGTGTGAGAGATGGGCTGGTGCCACTAGGGTCGGTGCCTCCGATAAAGGGGGTCGAGGAATTGTCGGAATGAAACCGGGAACGAGATGGTGCCCAGAAGGAGTGGAAACGCCAGGAGTCCCAAATGAGATTTGTGTAGGAGCAGGAATAGAAGCATTCAATGCATGATATCCAGGAAGAAGTGTTGGGGTGAATCTAGGCGAAAGCGGTGTGCCAATGGGGGCTTGGCTAGCCACCGTAATCCCAGTGTGAGGACTCATAGTATTTGGGACCATTGTGTAATGGACCATTTGTAAAGGGATAGTTAAGATGTGTTAGCTGGCAGAGCGTCTGTACCAGGAAAATAATAGGCAGTGGTAAAAGGTATTGCATCTGGATCAGATGTTTCGGGTAGCTCAGGTGTGACAGTGATATCAACGCCCACTCCTGAGCCAAAGAGATCCCATCTAAAAATGCTAGTAGTCCAAAAATGATCTTGACCCTCGGGCCCTATGAAAGGTCTGATTGGTAATCTAGAAGTCTGAACAACAATATCTCCAAAAGACTTCACTCGGACAATATGTCTCTCGGAGTCGGGAGGAAGTTAGAAGTCCTCACAAGAATTGGTAATTCATAACAGTTCTAAAGAGTTAGTTCTTTCCACTTGTGGAGTGGCAACGTCTTGGACTTCACTCTGTTGAGGAGATCCCTCCAGTGAGTTGGTAGGCAAGGGTTGAGAACCTTCCAGATCTTCTCGGGGTAAGCCTTGCATTCTACATGAACGACGTGGAGGGTCAATTGTGATCGAGTTAGAATTTTATGAAAGAAATTCTATGGCCAACTTGGGTAAACAAACAACATGCACTAATAAAATCTTGGAAGCAAAACCAAGCAAACAAGACCTTCTAATTCTGAAGTCACTAGTTGGTGATGCAATCCAACGTCGCGACGACGAGACGAGAAGGGGCTGGGCGAGGGTGGAAAAGTTACGTTGATGACCTGCTTAACAGACTTACCCCCTGGTGCAAGCTCCCACACACAATCATGGGTATACCCTCCAAAGAGCGCAAGTGAGTCTGGCCAACGTCGATTCCAGGTATCGTGAAGACTTACGCCTTCACAGTCACCTTGTGTAAGACCCTGAGAAGATAGGCTACTAAGGTTACCACAAACAACAATGATGTCTGGGGGAACAATCGACAGTCCGATCCACACGCAAGGGCAGGGTATCTAGCCCAAAATAAACTTGAAAAGCTTCCACTCATCATTCTGGGTATACCTTCAAGTGACCCCCGTAATACGTGCAATCTCTACGCCGAGATCAACAAAGCAGGGTGAGTAACTCTGTCAATCTCAACGTGAGCTCATGTTTGACCCTTGTGTGAGAAGGGCTTCCTTGGACAAAATGATGCAAATGGAATTTGGCACTCCTTATCACAAGATACTATTGTGTGTTTTGTGCTTTGGAGAGTGTGTCTCACTGCCTATTCCAAAGCTCTAGCCTAGCTAATGTTGGTGCAAAAGAGCCCTAGAAACAGTTACTAGTTGAATTTTAAAGTTGCACCATATTATTAAAGGTTGTTGTTGCACAAAAAAAGAGATGGAAATGAAACCGATGTTGTGTGAGACTCTGACCCAACAATGCGTAAATAGGGATGAATGACACAAATTTTCGTTTGATGAATCTTATTTATAGGAGGGAAAGAGGATTTTTTTGGAACAATGCGAACTACGATGTATGATCTTCTCTGAAATGTAATATCAAACAATCATGAACAATGCAAATTCCCTATTTGTTCTCTTTCAATACTTGAATGCCAATATTTTTCGAATAAAAGGTTGCTTAAAAAAAAAGAGAAAAAGTCTTTAATTTTTTATTAGAAACCAAGCAACAGGGATGGAACTAAGAAAAAGTAAGCAACCAAGGAAAATGAAATACTCAACAAACACCCAAATCGATCTTTCAATGAAGATAAAAATAACAAATTGACAAGACCAGTCTCTTCAAATGCACATGGGTAAATATTTTCCAAGTAATAAGCTATCGAAAAAGGACAATTAATCTCAACTTTTAATCTAATCAATGGCTCCTGACCAAACAAGCACTCGGATTTCAGAATCAGAGATTATACCCTTGTTAAGAAAAGGTCAAGAGGTAAAATTTGAGAAAAATGATCAAGAAGAGTTTTTGATTTCCAAAAACTAATCATTCGTGAGATTTGAAGTCAAGAAATAGTCAATCACTAGCCAAAGAAGTTCTTCCCAGACACACAAACAAATTTGGGCATCTGAAGACACAAAAAGACTTAATCCAAAATTTTACAAGTGAGTTCATAGTCTGGCAATGGGGTATAGTGCGAGAATTAAGGATTCTCGCAGGCTAGACATAGGCAGGTTACGAGAAGTTCGCACTGAACTGAACACTAGGGTGCGAACTTCGGTGATTCTCGCAGGCTATAGAAAGGTGTAGTGTGAGAAGTTTTGTAATCAAGCAAATTTTGGAAAAATGACAGAACTTTTGAGGGAACTTCTGGATCCAGAGAGTCTGTAAGGATCTCCTTAAGATTCAGAGATTTATTGGGAATGAAAAAGGGTAGGTCAAGAGCAAATGGCCAGGTAAAAACCACCAAAATGGGTTGTATCCTCAGTGGAGTCGCCAATTTTTTTACTGGATAAATCGGTAGGTACGGACACTAACAGATCTCCCTAGATCCACCTGGATCTAGAACAAAACATGACAGGACATGACTCTTTCTCTAAGTTGTGGTCATTGAATCTACTACTAAGAAGGAATGAGTGACATACCTTTATATCGCTTCCTTAGGTCTCTGTTGTTCCTGCTTCGCTCCTATGCTCTTGTGAAATCAAGTCCAAGACAACACAAACCAACCAAAGCAAAGATAACAAAGTATATTCAATGTCAACCTATGCATATGATCAAGGAATTATGCAATAAAATAAGAGCGATTTCATGGGAAAGGGACATGCCGCTGTATTATATTAAATGAAAGTAGAAGATACAACCAAATCGCCTTCATGTCGCAAGCTTCCTTTCAGTGACCCTTGGTTCCAACACACACACTTTCTCTACATTTGCATGAAGAAGATCCAGTACAACTTGATAGACCAAATAGAGTCTTCAAGCTTCTGTCTAAACAGAGTTCTTCACACAATTGTTTCACCAATTCTTCATTCAATCTTGCTTAACCTTTTCCATGAGAAACCTTTCAATATATAGGAGAAGGAGAGATGGTTAAATGAATGAGGATGATCCCACTAAATCTGAGAAGTCAATAGGATGCTAACCATGCGAATGCCAACTCATTTTCTAGAAGATTCCCTTCTAGAACCTTCGTGACCTCTTCTCTTTTCCAAGCTTTGAAACAGGTTTTCACCCTACCTATAGAGCATATTACGAACGGTTCGCACCCTAAGTTTGGGTTGCCTACGAGAATGAAGGATTTTTGCACCCTATAACATAGGCAACCTACGAACTCATCTTAAAAATATGCTTTTTTGAAGAAGACAATAGTCACTTTTCTCAGGCAAAAAGTCCTTGTGGGAGCCTGAATACATCACTTGTAGAGACATCACCAGAGTGGCCAAAATAATGTGTAACACCAAGTGTTCCTGGTAATCATCCTCGTGCGCTTAGATAGGGTCCTTGGACAGGGGATCAGGGTCCACTGTGGTGACGTGAGATCAAGATCCATAACTGGATGACTATCTTCTGTATTTTCTTTTGAGTTGATCATTTCTTCCTCTAGGTTTTCCAGAGGATCGTATTTGTTTTTGCTACTTTCTTCTTCATCATCAATTTGTATTCGGGATTTCCCTTTACTTGGCGAGGGGGGCCTAGAGTTGTTTTTCCTTTCTTGTTGTTGGGTTCCTGCCTTGTTCATCGCTTTCTTTCTTTTTGATGGCTTCCATTGATCTGGCACTTTGTATTCAGGATTCTCCTGGATAGCCTTGGGGCAGTTTTTGGCGAAATGCCCATACTCATGGCAGGATTTGCACTTAAGAGGGAGTTGTTCGTAGTCCACTATTTGGATGTATGACCACCCATCTAAAGTAGTTGGATTTCTTTTGGAATAACTTTCTCTAGGTCTACTTCTACACAAATACGTGCACATGATTGCACACCATCTCGTGGTTCGGCCTGATCGATGAACCTTCCTAGTGTGTTGCCAATATTTTTTATTGTTTCATCATTCCAACAGTGAAGGGGTAAGAAGGGAATCCTGAAACAAACTGGAACAGATGAAGGAATATCATTCTCAGGACTAAAGTTTGGAGTCCATTTATTCAAGTACATACCTTGAGTGCCCATGAAGTATGGGTCATTCCTAAAGATCAAATCTCTATCTGCTTTATTTTCAAAGAGGAAAACATAGAAACCCTTACCAAAAAACGTTGTTGAGAGCTGCCCTTTTATCATTTTCTTCCAGTTCTGCTCCGACCATTGCGCCATTTCTTTTGGGGATGGCCAAAGTACCATAAATTGCCTAATCAGGCCATTTTCTGTTAATCTTAGGCCGAAAGGTCTTAAGGAAGGGGAGTGAACATGGACTTTTGGAATCTCGTCTAGATTTTTTACAAAACGAGACTGCGGAGTTCCCTTAGTGGATTTCGTGTAGGAGGAGAGGAGGGCTTGGAACGTTGTGAGATCAAGTGGCTGAGGGGGCTGAGGGGGGTCGCGAGCCCCTGAGCCAGAGGCCATGGTGGTCAGCATCAGAAACCCTAGATGTTGTCAGAGGGATCTTGAGGCAATCACAGATGAAAATTTCATTAATATGTGGAATAGTTGTACCAATTGTTACCGCCCCCCTGGAAAAATCATTTAGGATATGCATGGAACTGTCCTCAAGTGTCTCATTCATGCCCCCCATGTCTTACTCTTCCTCCACTTCTGGTTGACCCTCTTCTTCTTCTTCTTCTGAGTGAAATATGTTTCTTTCTCCTCTTTGATTTATACTTTTGTAAGTGATATATTCCATGTCTCCATGCCTCATGAAATGACAAACCCCTTCAGTTTGGCATGATCAAGGCTTTGATACCACTGTAATGAGCCTTCTATAATGCTCGTATAAATTTCCTACTATTGTCACAATTATTCCTTGTTGTTATAACAATTAATGTGTATTTATGGGTGTTGACTTTCATCAAACACTTAGGTTGTAGGTACATTTCCACTATAGTAACTCTTCGTTTGTTATTGTTTAGAGTGTTGTGTTTGGTGCCTTTTCTTTCCACGATTTAATCAAGAGTTTTGGTACCAATAAACATGCATATGTATTTTATTTGCCCATACAACAAAATTTACTTGCATTCACTAAAGAAGAAAAGGTTACATGTAATAGCAAATGGTTAAAGCATTCTCAAGTAGCTGTAACAATAGCCTGAAGCAACAATAACATAACTGATATATATCAATTTTCTGAACTGAAGATGTCTTCTTGGATAGTGATAACATGTGTAACAATAACCTCTTCCAAACACCACAAATCAACCAAAATGTGCCATTATTTGATGAAGGTAGTAGAGAGAACGACGACATACCGCCTCAACCTGTTGTAAGATGTACAAAATTGCCTTCTAAAGCAAGGTTACAACCTATACCAAAGGATTGTGCCTTTTTCTTGGTGTATACGCCCTCCACAAGAGAAGTCTGGCCCCCAACAGTAGCAACTTAGGCTACACAAATGGTATTCGGCCCAACAAGGTAAAGTTCTGCCCAACCAAGAGGAAACTTGTCCTAGCAGACAAACAACTCAACCATCAAGTGAAGCTCAGCCTCCAATCAACCAAATACTAGCCCATCAGTGAAGAAATCACCCCCTCGGCCAATAACTCTTCCTAATAATGAGAAACTTGACCCCCAATGCAATGTATCTCAGCCTATAAGAAAGAACTCGGCTCCAAGATGTAAAATCAGCCCCTACAAATAAAAAATAGGTACCAAACGATGAAATCTCAACCACATTGAAGCACAATGAAAAGATCTGAGTGATCTTCTCTCCCGACTAGCCAGGGTGGATAGTCTCACTACCGAAACCAATCTTCCTCTTTAGGTTTTTTCGTCACAAGAGACAAAATCCACAAGAGCTCCTCAAATTCGTTTTAGAAAAATAACAATGCGTAATGAAAGAGGCGACTTCATTCCTCCTTTAACTCCTTGCTCACCTTTTTCCAACCCTTTTACCCTTTTAATAAAGTAAAGTGACTTTATAAGCTCAAAGTCACTTAAAACACCTTTTCGCTTAATTTATTCAATGTCACTTTTAAAAAGATTGTTTTTCACCCTGCTAACATTAAATAATTAATTAATTCCCTTTTTTCCTTCATTGATTATAGCCTACATGAATTGCTTAGGTTATTCCATCAATATCCTAAAGATCATTTAGAAAGGGACATTACACAGAGTCCTCGGTGACTCAAAAATCACGATCAAACATGCTCGGTTGAAGACTCTTCCTAGTAACACCCGTTTAAGATCTAAGTTCCTCGGAATTCAAAATGTAATGCATGCATTCCATCATGTGGAAATCCTCCATGTTCTCAGATTCAACAATAGGGAGGCAGACCACTATGTTAACCAAGCAACAAGGAAAATTTTTGGGGTGATTTTTTTATCAATGGGGACCCCACATTCTAACCAATCCCATGAACCTTCACATCGATTTAATGCCTACATTTCATAGCATTCCACTCACATTAGACATTAGGATTGGACACGACCATGTGATGCCCATGTGTCACCCCAACTCTCCTACAACTCCATTGGTACCTCCGAGTCTTATCTCCCTCCATCTCATCTACTTCCAATCACATATGGGAGGGCTTCTCTCATCATGGAAACATCTGTTTGTACCTACAATCATGCCTGTAGGAAGTTTATGCGTTCAAGAATCGTTTTGGCTACTGCGTCATTCATTTGTGTGGGGTTCTTATTTTGAGAGAGTGTTCTTTCATAATGCGACATTCTTGGTCTATTGGGAGTCATTCAAGGTGACAACTCTGGTGTTTCCCTCATGTTGTTTCAATTCTTCCCTATTGCGAAAGGTATCATCGCGAAAAGTAATGTTAGAAGCTAGAAAAGGAATATGGACATGATGGATGAAGAAATTAGGGATCTGTCCACTATGGTGCAATCTCTGCATATTCAAATAAGTGGTATCTCATCCTAGGTCCTCATAGTTCTTGAAATCATAGTGCAACAACGTTAGGCCATACAACAACTCTAGGACTAATGTGTTGCATTGAGGTCTCAAATTGAAGAAATATGTCTCCATCCAAGCTCTAGTTCGCCTTCCAGGTCAGTGGAGGTGATCTAGTGGGACTAGATATATAAAATATATATTTATTATATATTATTCTAGTCCGTCTTACAACAATGATTGGTTGGCCTTATATAGAGCTTTAAGTGAAGAGACGCACCCTTCACAACGTTCAATTGCAAATATTAATGATATAATATATTAATTATTAATGAGAATTTAGTTATACTACAATTCATCCCTCCTTCAATGCTTCATCCCTTAAGCATTATTATTTTGATGGCTAGATTTTTTTGGATTTTTGGATTTTTCATTAGAATCTTTTGAATCTTTGTCATTGTTGCTCCCGACTCTCTATTTCACACATATAGAATTGTTTTCCATTACATTTGTGGCATGGCCTCCAATTGGGTGCATGGTATCTAAAACACTGACTTTTGTCATCTTCTATGTTAGATGATGGAGTCCCTTTGTAAGCGAGAGTAAACTTAGAGCTTTGTTCTTTAGAATGAGACCAAGGAGGTCGCTGAAAAAACAATGATTTTTCTTCTGCCACCCTGGATTTTAATCACAATTGCTCCACATCCTTTATATATATTGGTTTAATTTTGTTTCTTATGTCTTCCTTCAATCCTGATATGGCAATTTGAATGATCTAAAAATGAAGAAGACTTGAAAAACTTGAAAATTATTGCAAGTGAATGTTATGTGTTTAAAGCAAATGGATCATTTTGCAACACATATATTAAAGGATTACTTATGCAAATTACACATAGACAACAACATAATCATTGAACATAAACACATAAGCACAACAATTGATAAAGGAGTTCACCCCTCTCTTGGGCTACATATCCTGGTCCAGCTTCCAATGGATCATTATTATTAATTGCTCAAAAAGTTCTCAAAAACATGTCTTACAATGCTCAAACTGACAAAACGACTACTCCAATGGCTTCAGAGCGTCCAAAAACCCCTGTCTGGGCTCTTTCGGCACCTCAATCGGTCGAAAAATGAAGAAGTTAGGCCTCCTGGAAGTCTCCCTCTTCAAGCTTGCTGTCTCTGAATCTACAAAACGCACCCTTCTTGTTTGAACCTGGCTCACACGCAATTTAAAGCGTGAAAAAACAGCACCGGGCGCAACCGCGCCAACGGTGCAAACCGTAGGACGGTTAAGGGCGCGCCAGCCCCTAACCGCCTAGGCACCTGGGCATATGGCGCATAGGACCATGCGCATGGAAAAAAGGTGGTTAGAATCGTTACAACCTTTTGAAACGAACCTCCCGCGCTCTGGTCATATGTAAAACCATGGGCTATATGTTATAACCCGCGCCAACGGTCGCAATGTGTTATGGTCATGTGTTAAACCGAAACCACGTTGTATTAACACCCGCGCGCATATATATAACGTATGGTCACATGTTATGTAATAGAACCACGGGTCGGGGCTAAGCCCCGGACCGACCCCCCGTCGAATAATACAAAATTTTGAATTCAAATATATTCAAACATATACATATAACAAGAACCAACTCATGGTCCAATGGTCGGGCGGTCGTGCGAAGGCGTTGTGCTTTGTGGGAGGTCTGGGGGTCGAACCCCGCGGACTCCAACTTAGTTTTTACATAACAAACATAAACCAAACAATGAGTGACACGTGGTGCCCACGGAGTGAGCCACGTGTCCTCATACCATTTTCCACCAAACGGACACGTGTCATCTCCTAATTCACCAACTGTCAACCAACCATATGTTGCCACGTCACCACCTAACATGTCATCGTACGACCTGTACGACCCTGCCACGTCAGACTGTACAGACTGTACGGACTGTACAGTCAGCACCAGAATTTTTGCCTGTTTGGCTTGACGAACAGATCGCTATATCTTCTCCATACGGAGTCCGTTTGACAATGTAAATATACCGCCGGAATCAGGAAGATGAGACAGACGAAATGACACTGTTTTCGTTGCATTCCGAGCACTTTGAAATTTGAGCAAAATTTGATCCCCTGATCACACCTCCCCATTGGGAAGATTTTGGACCTCCAAAAGACTATTCTTTGTCTATGTGAAGATGAGGGTAAAGCTCCCTCACCCTTCCAACCTCAATCCACTTGGCCTTGCTTGGATTCGTCCCTTTAAGACCAACTCGCAAATACTCCACATTTCCTCGTTTCGAAGTTCGCATCCTCCTGTCAAGGATGGTGTCTTCCTGCAGTTCTGTTAGATACTCTGGAGAAAAATCATCTATGGAAGGAATATGAACATGCTCTCCTTGATCATCAATCAATGGAGGCTCATACAACTTCAAATTCTCAACATTAAACTCTGCATACATCTGCATATAAGGAGGCAAATCTAAACGAAAAGCATTGTTACCAATCTTGTCAAAAATCTTGAAATGACCATATCGAATTGGTTTCAACTTTTTACCTTCCCCTTTAAGCCTCTCCTTGCTAATGTAAAGCCAAAATTCGTCGCCAACTTTGAAACTGTGATCAACACGATGCTTGTCATGTCTCGTTTTGTACTTGACCTGACTCTTTTCCAACTGCTCATGCACCACCTGATGTATCGATTGAATTTGTTCAATGAACTTTTCTACCCTATCAATGTCATATTGACCATCGAAAACAATATCTTTCCCAAAGATAAAATCTAAAGGCGACTTGGGCAAATAGCCAAAACATGCTTCAAATGGCGACATTTGCGTCGAAGAGTTCTTAGCTCGATTGTATGCATGCTGAATGTAGTGTAAATGTTCATCCCAAAGTTTAGGATGCTTGCTGCAATAAGCACGAAGAAGATGCACCACTGTACGATTTACCACCTCTGTCTGACCATCTGTCTGCAGATGAAAATCTGTGCTCTTTTTAAGCTTGGTGTCCATGAGTGCCCATAAACTTGACCAAAAACTTCCAACAAATCGAGAATCCCGATCAGAAATAATGGACTTAGGCAATCCAAAATGCACCCAAACATTTTGAAAGAACAACTGTGCCGTTT
>ML792576.1:162153-172906 GCA_009831015.1 Picea engelmannii
TGACAGTAGATGAGGACTACTGTGGTGAATGTGTTTCACTGCTCGCAACTATATGTTGTTGATCAAGTACTTGTGTGTTACTTGATGTGGTAGTTAACCACTGGATTGTAGTTGTGTACTACTATGAATAGACACAGGTGTGTCTTATCCTTGTTCTAACTGCCTTGAAGACTATCAACAGATTAATGGAGATGATCATTCAGATGAATGATGAACAAAGATTTTCCAGATGGAAAATAGTTAAGAGCTTTTACTCCTCCTGTATCACTCCATGGTGAGAGTGACTTATCCAACATCATATCTAACTACTCATATGAATTATGGTTTCGAGAGATGATGCAGCTGATGGTGATGGTGATGCTCATGATATAGTCATGAAATAGTCTAGATGACTATATTGATGCTACTGAGTAAATGGTATATTTTGTGCTCGAGTCCATTACCTGTAAATACCTCTCTAGCTAGGAGGGAGTGTTAATATTATGGTAGCTGTGGGAGGTATTTACCCCCACATGTGAACCTGACGAGAATAAAAGACTATGGGAATCAAGAGAAACCCTAATGAGTTGGCTAATAACCCTAGAAGTCTTGTTGGCTCAAGAAGATAATTTATATTAGGCTATTATCCTCCAAGAGAAGAAGTCGACCAGAATTAATAATAATATACTGAACAGACACATACCCAGAAAAAGAAGTCGGCCCCAGTAAACTGGCAGGATTACTATAAATACAAGGTGCCAGTTCTCATTTGTCACATCTCAGGACTGCACTTTCCCAGTTGGTGCGCATTGCAGTTGCAGTCTGGTGCGCAGGTTTGGAGGAGGGTTGCAGGTGCAGGTGCAGCAACAACAAGTTCATTATTTGGTTTGGATATCTCTTGGCTAGGGTTTGGGACTATTTGATCAGTCTTTTGTGTTGCGCTATCCTTGGGGAGAGATGCGCTGCCCTTTGTTTGGCTATCTAGCCTAGGGTTTGCTTCCAGAGGAATTCTCAGGTCAAGGTTAAGGTGCTCGGAGGGAGGCTTCGGCCTGTGGTTGGGTGACAAGGGTATCGTCAATGGTAAAACGAGCACACCATCTTCTATATTCTAACACTTTTCTTCACCTTCCCTCTGAAATTCGGCTTAGAAATCCTTTGGTTACCTTAGTCACCTATAGATATTCAATATGCTCAAGTGTGATGTTAAATGAGAGAGATTTGCCTCTTATTTATACTCTCCAAATATGTTCCTTAGAAGCATCTTCTAGGTCACTTAACCCATTTATAGGTCACTTAACCTATTTTCTTCATTTTTAGGGTTTACCACTTTCCATAATTAGAAAGTTCTCCATTACTTTATCATTTAAATATTCCTCCTTGACTTTGTCACCTCACTTTATCATTTAAACAATCTTCTTTGATTTTGTCACTTCATTTTATTATTTAAATAATCCTTCTTGACTTTGTCACTTTACTTTATCATTTAAATAATAATTCCTTCTTTGCAAACTCTTTGACTTCTTTGACCTTTTGGGGCTTCAAGCCAACATATGAGGGTCCTCCAACTTCGTAAGGCCATAATTCTCAAACCGTGAGGAGTTATGTGACGCTCCACATACCACCAGAAATGACATGACATGTACTATCCATATAGAATAGTATTAGCTTCAAATATATTAAAACTCATACCATTATACATGAAACAACCTTGGGTCCATTACCCAAACTTTTGTGCTAGCGAAATTCACTACCGGACTTTGTTCAAGGTTTGAAATTAATAACAACCAACCTTAATCGATAATCTCCCCATTTGGCATTGATGACAACACTCTGATGTAATACTAAAATTATGTCATGCAATACTGAAGTCATATCACTCGTGCTCCCCTTGGAAACATGCCTCTGTCCTCTGCATCTCTGTGACCATTTCTCCCCCTGGAACCATGCCTCTGTCCTCTGCATCTGATGAATCTCTCCCCCTTTTTCATCCATGGCAAATGTATCTTTCCATCCGGGGATGCTCCCCCTGACCGAACTGTCCTCTTTATGGTGGTTCCTCATGTACATCTAAGACATATAAGATAAACATTCAAAATAATTCATTTTGGAATATAAATAACTTCGAGTCTTTGGCGAAGATACTCAAAGGCTTCCCGTGGAGGTGGTTTTGTAAAGATGTCTGCCACTTGTTCTTTTGTGCCCACATACTCAACTCTGATGTTCTTTTCTGCAACCTGTTCCCGTAGAAGTGATACTTGATTGGAATGTGCTTCGTCTTGGAGTGCATCACCGGGTTCTTTGAGATACTGATGGTACTTGTATTATCACAATAGATTGGAATGGGTTCATCATACTCAACCTGTATATCTGTCAAATTTTGTTTCATCCAAAGAACTTGTGTACAACATGTTGTTGCTACAATATACTCTGCCTCGGCTGTAGATAGAGATACTGATGATTGTTTCTTACTTAGACATGATACTAATCACTCACCCAAGTAGAACACTGCTCCACTGGTGCTTTGTCGGTCATCAATTCAACCTGCCCAATCTGCATCTATGTAGGCAACAAGAGATAGATCATTTCCTTTTGGATACTGTAATCCAAACTCTTCTGTTTCTTTAAGATATCTGAAAATTCTCTTCACTGCTAATACATGTGATTCCTTTTGTGCTGCTTGAAATTGTGCCACCTGTCCAACTGCCTGCATTACATATGGTTTGGATGCTGTCACATATAGTAGGTTGCCAATCATTGACCTATATTGCCTCTGATCTGTAGACTTTGAATCATCTTTGCTTAACTTGCAACTGGTTTGCATGGGAGTGATAATTGGTTTGAAATATTCCATTCCAAACCTCTTTATCATTTCTCTGATATACTTGGCTCTAGAAATAAAAATTCCTTGGTTTCTTTGACGTATCTGAAGTCCCAGAAAGAAGGATAGTTCTCCAAGTAATGACATTTCAAATTCATTATGCATATCCTTTGCAAATTTCTGGCTTAACCTGTCATCATTACTACCAAAAATAATATCATCAATATAAACTTCAATTAATAAAATATTACCTTGACTTACCTTGATGTAGAGGTTGATGTTTGCACTTCCTTTTCTGAACCCTGCTTGCTGTAGATATTTATCCAGTCTAGAGTACCATGCTTTAGGAGTTAGACCATACAAGGCCTTCTTTAATTTGCACACATATTCTGGATTCTCTGACAATTAAAATCCTTCTGGTTGTTCAATGTAGACTTCTTCTTCAAGTTCCCCATTCAGAAATGTTGATTTTACTTCTATCTGATACACTTTAATATTTTTGGAGCATGCATAAGCTAGAAGCAATCGGATTGCTTCCATTCTGGCAACTGGGGAAAATGTCTCTTCGAAGTCGATTCCTTCAACCTATGCATATCCTTTACATACCAATCTAGCTTTGTTCCTTGTAACCTGTCCATCTTCGTTCAATTTACTCTTGTATACCCACTTTGTGTCGATCACATTCTTATCGTTTGGTCTTGGAACCAATTCCCAAATGTCATTTTTCTTTATTTGATCAAATTCTTCATCCATGGCCTTGTTCCAAAATTCATCCTTGCTAGCCTCTTCAAAACAGGTTGGTTCAATCGTAGATGTGAGTGCTAGGTGTGTTTGTTCTGGTGAACTGATTCTTCTTCTGGTCTCAACTCTTGCGTCTTTGTTTCCAATAATCTAATTCCCTGCATGTGTGGTCTTCTTTACTTCATAAAAAGGCGCCCAAACCTCTATCTCAGTTCTAGAATGTGCCCATCTCCTCCAATAGTCGCCCTCCACGTAGATCAAAAGAGCACACTAGACGTCTCTCATTTTCTGTCTTGACCACTCCAGCACGCATTGTTGTGTAGCTGACTCGTGGTGTATTTTCCCAACATTCGCCCTTAAGCCAAATCCATTGAGTTTCATACTTAGTCTCATGCTTTTGATTAGAGCGTGCATTTCACCATTCTCCGGATTATTTCACACCCTCCTCAGGGTCCACTCCAGACTACCACCAATGCCACCTCGACGTGAAGCATCCAATGAGGACTCTCATGCAGACACATCATGCCCAGTGGCCGATTTGGCACTGCCTATTCAGGAATTGATTCGTCTTCAACAACAAAGACCTCTAACAAACATGCAGCTGGACACCCATTTTCAATTACCCAAGTTCACTAGTCAGATGAAGGGCGAGACTGTGGATTCCTGGATTCTAAGTCTCTCCACATATTTCAAAACCTCACCTGAGATGGAGGAGGCTACCAAATTATAAATAGCCAGTCTCCAACTCGAGGAAAGCACCCAAAATTGGTGGGACATACACTTGACCAATGCAAAATTGCTCGTCGAGATCGACACTCCGTCCCCGACAAATGGCCACATTACTTCATGGTAGACGTTCTGTCAAGCTTTGAGAGAATGCTTCTACCCTCCAGGCTACCTTCACAATGTGCTCGCAAAATGGTTACAACTTCGGCAAATTTCCAATCAGTCAGTGCAAGGCTACATCGACGTCTTCTGCAAGCTATGCATCCAACTCCAGATCAAAGAACCAGATAAGGTATTAATAATTAAGTTCAATTTTGGTTTATTCTTACATCTCTGGCGGGAGGTAGATCTTTTTGACAGTGCTTCTCTGGACAAGGATTTCTTACGGGCCCTGGCCATCGAAAGAAAGGTGGCTCCTCACATTCGATATCTGCCTAATAAAACCCAGGGTGATAACCCATCCCCTTCTCATTCTCAACCTTATCCTTCTTCCTCATCGACGACCAAAAATGCAGTTTGGTGTAATTTTCACAAGACCAACTCCCATAACTTTGTTGACTGTCGAGCCATTAAAAATAACCACCCCCATCAGACCTTGTTTGCAGAGACCACACCCATTGAGTTTCTTAAGCAGCCAGAAGTCATCTCTCTCACCAACCCCACCGAAGTATACCCATCCCTCATTCTCATGACTACGCCCAAACCCGCTCGCCATAATGTTCTCCTCTTCACTCACAATTGCCAAATTAAATATGAAATCGCCACTCTCATCCTAGACAATTAAAGTCAAAGAAATCTAATATCAAAACATTTAGTCCAACATATGCAACTCCCGATCACCCGACACCCCGATCCATATCAACTTGGTTGGGTCAAGAAGAATGGTCCTTGCATTACTATTTCTAGATGTTGCGTTGTCACCTTCGCCATTGGTTCCTTTTGTGACACAGTGCTCTGCGATGTGTCACCATTAGATTGTGTTGACCTCCTTCTCAGTCTTCCTTACCAACAAGACCAACAAGCAGTGTATCATGCCAAGACTCATTAATACCACCTTAAATAGGCTGGGAACACCTATGTACTTACTTCATCGCCCATCACTTCACCACAGCCGCGAACCGCTACCACCTCCACACACCATGTTATCAATACCCCCAATATCTCTCTATGTTTGACCTGCCATGTTCGCCCCGAGATCCTCACTAATCTGACACCTCCCACGATAATCCCTCTACTCCTGGAATTTTCCAAAACCTCACAGTCTCCCTCAAGGCCCCCACCCTCTCAAGCCTAGGCTACACCCATCGATCTCATGCACACCGCATCATCACCCAAGACTCCATCATCTCTCCCGATTCCACAAGACACTATCACACATCCTCTAGTTATCGCATCCCCTTCTCACACCCAACCAACAATTAAACATCGTTACAATTTACCCCATCTTACGTCTCAATTTTCCCTGGGAGTGATACGTAAATAGGGAGGTCACCCGATGACTTACCACTCCGAGACCCTGCCCTTTACCAAATTTATTGACTGCCACTACGCTAAAGAATTCCACTTCCTAATGCCATATTTATAGAAGTGGCACCCTTACAATAGAGCCACCCCCTCTTCCACATACCTCTTACCTTTCAAGGTTTGTATTGGATTTCAGTATAAAAATCCCACAAAGATACCTCTCATTTTGACTACCTCGGGCTCAACACATCGGTTGGTCATAATGGTGTTCATAATTTATCACAGGAACACATTCCAGTCGCGACATCCTTGCCAGTAACACTGGATCGTGCAAGGCACCATCATGTTTCATATATGGTTGGAAAACAATGCCAAACTCCAGAGACAAGACAAGTGGCTGACATTCGAGACAGTGCAACGACAGTTCCTTCGATGGGTGGCGGAAGAAGGGATGCTTCCGGATCTAAATAGGGAGGAATTGGACCAATAAGGAAGGACGCCAACCTTCCTTAGAAGGCACACAACAAGTTCGAGTCGTCTGCAATAAGCAAGAAGAAAAGTAGAATGATACTATGTTAGTTTTTGTCAGCGTCAATCGGTCCTCTTGTAATAAAGCATCTGCCAAGCTAAGTAAGAATGACGATGTCTACTTTTGTTATTTAATAATTAGTATGTGGGATTTTCCCTTGCGAATCTGATCATCCAGGGAATATCATAAGAATAAAAGCGACATGTTACTGTTTGTAGTTTTGGTATTCTGGGTTTAAGAAGACATTGGAAAAGCTAATACAATGAGGATGTTTTTGTGTAGCCTGCGTTCTCTAACTCTCTATTTTGGGTAGCCTGCATTCTTAAAGAGATAAAATTGCCCTCACACTCAGATCAACCTATGTCCAAAATATATCTGTCAATTTGAAATCCATTAGCATTGTTTGAGCCATTTCCTGTACTGTCCTGTTTTTTGTTTCAACAACTCCATTCTATTGAGGTGTCCTAGCAACAAAGAATTGTCTTTTTATTCCATGACTGTTGCAGTAGTCCATAAATTCCTTTGAAGTGAACTCTCTTCCATTATCAGATCTCAAGCATTTGATTTTTGAATCCATTTCATTTTCAACCATTTCCTTGTAGATCTTGAAGTTTTCAAAAGCTTCTGACTTATTCTTGAGAAAGCAAACTACAGTCATTCTTGTATAATCATCAACCAATAACATAAAATATTTCTCACCTTTTAAATCCTTTGTTGAGGTTGGTCCAACTAGATCAATATACACAATTTCAGGTGGTCTTGTCGTTGAATATTCCTTTGATTTGAACCTGGTCTTTGTTTGCTTTCCTTGTTGACAATGCGTGCATAAAGTGTTGGTTGGTTTCGTGATACGGGGAATTTCTCTAACTGCTTCTCTTATGGTGACTTTGACAAGGTTATCAAAATGTATGTGACCCATTCTTCTGTGCCATAGCCAACTTTCATCTTCCTTTCCTAGACAACACTTTTCATTTTCAATTTCCCTTAATACATATATGTTGCTTGAAGTTATCGCAACTGTAGCAATCAATTTTCTTGAACCTTCTTTTCTTATCTCACACTTTTGTGAATCAAAAGTAACTTTATGACCTTTATCACACTTTTGACTCACACTTAGAAGATTATGTTTCATATCTTCTACTAGTAGAATTTTTTTTGCCTTGGTATTCTTGTTCCCAATTCTGACTGTGCCTTTTCCAATGATTTTAGCTGAATCATCATTTACGAAGGAGACTGATCCATCTCTTTCCTTCCGTAATGTAAGAAACCTGTCTCTATCACTTGTCATATGTTTTGAACAACCACTGTCAACATACCAACCACGTTTCTTCTGCTTAGCTTGTAGAGTGAGTATGCATTCTTCATTGCTATACTGATACTGATTTCTTATCCATGTCCTTTTCTGAAGTTCTTGTCTGTGACTGTTGTTATTTTGTTGCGGTTCTCTAGGAGGGACTGTCATTCTGCAATATTTGGCCATGTGTCCAAAATTGTTACATTTGTAACATTCCACTTCGGTGCTCAAAGATTCAAATCTGTTGTAACTTATTCTCTGTGTTTCACTAGGCCTTCTTGGATAACCCTTTTGTGTATGACTTTCAAAGTTGTTTGTGTTCCTGTTGTTAGCTCTGCAATTCACAGCTTTATGTACAAAATTATTACATGCATAACATAAACCAAAAAAGATAGTTTGATACCTGGGAGTTGAAGATCTTCTTAAAGGAGGTACTCTTGTAAATTATTCTTCTTCCCGAGGCTTATCTGTCGGTTGTTGATTCTGAAATCTAAATCTTTTTGGTGGAGGAGTGTCCCTGTAATCTTCCTTGTAGATCTTCCCATCCCCCTTGATTGTTTCTGCATAGATTTTTGGATATGTTTCTTGCTCTGTTGTTTTGGAGCTCGATACTTTTTTTGTCTGATTGTATCCAAGTCCGGACTTGTCATGATGAGATTTTTGACTGCTAATAATGTCATCCAAAACTTTTGAGTTGTTCTGCATATTTTTCTTTTGAAGATCCTTTCTTAATGTGACAATATCTGCTTCCAAATTTCCAATGATCTTGTCTTTTTCTTCTAGTTGTTCTTTGAGTGCTTCTTCAATTCTTTTATCTTCTTCCATTTGAACTTTCAAATTTGTGATCATTTGTTCTAGTTCTTAAGTGTCTTCTTTCTTATCTAGTTCTTCTTATAGTTTCTTGTTTTTCTTCTTTTCTCTTCTGATAACTTCTATGGCACACATTGATTCATCTCGGTAGTCAACTTCCGTCTCTTCAATTTATTCATATTCTTCCTTGGCTTCTTCATATCCTTCTTCGGAGTATTCTTTATCAGAGTCTTATACTGCCATGAATAGAACTCTTTCTGTCTCACTGCCACTGACTTCATCTTCATCTGATGATGAGATGTCTTCTTTGGTGCATAATCTTTTCTTGAAAACTTTCTTTATGGTTCTTTTGCCTTTATATGTTTGTTTGTCATTTGAGTAACCTTCATAATTTCTCTTTTTCTTATAAGGACATTTGTTAGCAAAATGACCAATACCATCACAATTAAAACAAATTAAAGGAAGCTTACCTCTATACCTACCGTCGGTTTCCTTGTTCATCCTTTTGACAAAGTTGGCCACTTCTTCATCATCTTCTGAGACATCACTGCTCCTGCTATGTTCTTCTTTTTGCCTTCCCTTTTGCTTTGACTTTTTGTATGCTTTGAAGGCTGCTTCTTTTATATATGGATTTTCTTGTTCAGTTCTCATTTCATATGCTGTGAATATTCCATGTAATTTGTCCATGCTTATTGAGTTTAGATCTGTTCTTTCTTCTAGTGCTGATATCTTAGGGTCAAATCTCATAGGAAGAGATCTTAGTACTTTTTGAACAATTATAGATTCTTTGATTTCTTCTCCCAATCCTATGATTGCATTTACTATTTCATTAACTTGTAAAAAGTAAGTTGCAATATTCTCATCTTCCTTCATCTTAAGTTGTTTGAATTGACCTTTGTAAGTTTGAAGCTTTGTTGCTTTGACTTTTGAATCTCCCTCATAAATATTTTGAAGTTTGTCCCAAATATCTTTAGTGGATTTACAATGTGAAACTTTGGTGAATACCGTCTCACTAAGACCATTTAGAAGTGCATTTTTGGCTTTGGAATTATTCTGACCGAGTTTCACTGCTTTGTCATTTGTTGGCGGAACTGCCGGTGCTGTGTATCCATCTACAATTGATTGTCAAATTTCAAATCCTTGTGCCTGTATATATGTTTTCATCTTTATGCTCCAAAATGCATACTTCTATCCATTGAACTGTGCTATTCCATTTTATACAAGTTGTTTCTCTCCATGATCTACCTTTCAGTGGTTAAACTGATTTCTGAAGGAACCCGCTTTGATACCAATTGTTGGATTATTGAGAGGGGGGTGGGGGGGGTGAATCAGTAATTGAGCAATTTAAAACCTTTTAACAATATAATCCACTTGTTATATCAATGTAGCATTATCATCCAATAACTACAGAGTAAATAAGCAATGAACAAATGAATAATCATACACATACACAGTAAACCAATGTTTTACATGGATGCCCAAAGCGGGAAAAAACCACATAATTTTTTTTTTATATGTCTTGAAGAATTACATTCATTGGAAGATGCAACTGGAAGAAGGCTCCAACCCCCTTGTTTCTCAGGCTACAACCCGAAGGAAGCTCCAACTCCCCTATTCTTTGGCTACAACTAGAAGGAGGCTACTACCCCCTATGTTCTTTGGCTACAATCGGAAGGTGGCTACAACCACTTGTCATTGCCCCGTCCAACCGCCCTGAAGTAGAATTAGAATGATGGAACCACTGTCACACTATCACTATGAGATATACCGTTGTAAACCTGTACCAATAAACCTGAACCATGCATCAACCATGCATCAACCTGTACCATAAACAAGTGCATCAACCATGCACCAACCTATACCAAACAACCTGTAATCAACCTGTACCACAAACAAGTACATCCAACCATGTACCAAGTATGTACCAATCATGTGTCAACTACTCATCAACTATGACTCATCAATATGCACCAACATCATCAACTATACACCTCATGTATGTGCCAACTCATCAACTACTTGTCTCAACCATGTACCCAACATGTACCTTAACCAAAAGCCCTCATCAATTTCATTATCCAAATATGATTCGTAACTTTGTAATAGACCCAGTGTATATGATCACATACATGTAAACCTTCCTTAACTTTCACAACAAGAGACTAACATTTTCATCAAACATTTCTTTAGTCTCACATGACTAGTTTGGGATTAGTCAACAACCCTAACTTGAAATAATCATAACTATGTGTTACACATTATTTTTGTCATCCCTATGATCGTTAATGATGTAAACCTATCTGTTGCCTTCAGAGGGGTCACAGTGGCCTGAGTTCTTGAAGAGAGAAGGGAGAAGAACTTCTCCTGAGAAAAGAAGTTGATTTTTCCTATG
>ML792576.1:175959-188719 GCA_009831015.1 Picea engelmannii
CAGTAATTGAGCAATTTAATCCTTTTTAACAATATAATCCACTTGTTATATCAATGTAGCATTATCATCCAATAACTACAGAGTAAATAAGCAATGAACAAATGAACAATCATACACATAGTAAACCAGTGTTTACATGGATGCCCAAAGCGGGAAAAAACCACAGAATGATTTTTTTTATATGTCTTGAAGAATTACATTCATTGGAAGCTGCAACTGGAAGAAGGCTCCAACCCCCTTGTTTCTCAGGCTACAACCCGAAGGAAGCTCCAACTCCCCTATTCTCTAGCTACAACCAGAAGGAGGCTACTACCCCCTATGTTCTTTGACTACAACCGGAAGGTGGCTACAACCACTTGTCCTTGCCCGTCCAACCGCCCTCAAGTAGAATTAGAATGATGGAACCACTGTCACACTATCACTATGAGATATGCCGTTGTAAACCTGTACCAATAAACCTGAACCATGCATCAACCATGCATCAACCTGTACCATAAACAAGTGCATCAACCATGCACCAACCTATACCAAACAACCTGCAATCAACCTGTACCACAAACAAGTGCATCCAACCATGTACCAAGTATGTACCAATCATGTGTCAACTACTCATCAAATATGACTCATCAATATGCACCAAAATCATCAACTATACACCTCATGTATGTGCCAACTCATCAACTACTTGTCTCAACCATGTACCCAACATGTACCTTAACCAAAAGCTCTCATCAATTTCATCATCCAAATATGATTCGTAACTCTATAATAGACCTAGTGTATATGATCACATACATGTAAATCTTCCTTAACTTTCACAACAAGAGACTAACATTTTCATCAAACATTTCTTTAGTCTCACATGACTAGTTTGGGATTAGTCAATAACCTTAACTTGAAATAATCATAACTATGTACCTGTAATGGATAAAGATCTTAAAATAGTACACAATGTTCTTCAGTTTTTTTTATGCAATTCCTCCAGGTGTCACTACTTGGAACCTCTCAGAAAAGGATTTATAGCAAAAATTACATACTTTGCTGAATTCTGGCTTATTCTAGAGAGCGGCGTTGTAGAGCATGCCCCGCACGAAATATTTGTTGAATGGATCTAAGAATGTTACACATAATACTAAAGATCGTAATCTAACCAACACATTTGGTCCTACTGAATTTTGATCTGTTATGAATAAGTTATGACGTTTTTACCTGAAACACCTGTTTTAAACTAGTTTTAGGACTAGCCACAAACCCTTTTTTCCACAGAGTGTAACTCAAAAAATGAAACGACCCACAAGCTGAATTTTTTACCATAGATACTTGGATATGTTTCCTCAATGGCCTATCAATTTCATGGTCTGAATCATTCTAGAAAAAAAGTTATTGTGAAAATGGCGAGATGACCTGTAAATAACATACCTTAGAAAGCATCATCAAAAGAATTTATCCTCCCTTGAATTCCGGCCTTCTTTTCTTCACCTTCCCTCTAAAATTCGGCTTAGATATCTTTTGGTTACCTCAGTCACCTATAGATATTCAATATGCTCAAGTGTGATGTTAAATGAGAGATTTTTGCCTCTTATTTATACTCTCCAAATATGTTCCTTAGAAACATCTTCTAGGTCACTTAACCCATTTATAGGTCACTTAACCTATTTTCTTCATTTTTAGGGTTAACCACTTTCCATAATTAGAAAATTCTCCATTACTTTATCATTTAAATATTCCTCCTTGACTTTGTTACCTCACTTTATCATTTAAATATTTTTCTTTGATTTTGTCACTTCACTTTATTATTTAAATAATCCTTCTTGACTTTGTCACTTTACTTTATCATTTAAATAATAATTTATTCTTTGCAAACTCTTTGACTTCTTTGACCTTTTGGAGCTTCAAGCCAACATATGAGAGTCCTCCAACTTCGTAAGGCCATAACTCTCAAATCGTGAGGAGTTCTGTGACGTTTCACATACCACCAGAAATGACATGACATGTACTATCCATATAGAATAATATTACCTTCAAATATATTAAAACTCATACCATTATACATGAAACAACCTTGGGTCCATTACCCAAAATTTTGTGCTACTAGAATTCACTACTGAACTTTCTTCAAGGGTTGACATCAATGACAACCAACCTTAATCAACAGAAATGGAGTGCACCTATCTTTTCTTTTAAAACCATGAATATGTCAAGATCTTGGCTCTGATACCAATTGGAGGTGATCTGATGGGACTAGATATATAAAATATATATTTATTATATATTATTCCAATCTATCTTACGACAATGAATGGTCAACCTTATATAGAGCTTTTAATGAAGAGACACACTCTTTACAACAATCAATTACAAATATTAATGATTACATTTATTAATTATTAATGAGAATTTAGTTATACTACAGTCACCAATGGTATTTCTAGAGCGACTTCACCCCTCCAACAAAGGCTCCGCCACTATTGGATTTAAACTCCCCTGCTCTTGGTTCTAATTGCAGTTTCTTGGGTAGGAAGAGCGTCGCCATATCTACTTAGTCAATGTTGTGTTTCTGCACTTTTATCTTAGGGGATTTTATTAGAATTTACACAGTTTGATATTGTGGGAAATATTCAAAGCTAGAATTTATTGTCTTACAACTAGTAGGTACTTTTGTATCCAAATTGAGCATGATAGAGGCTTCCTCTCTAGAATTTTGACATTTTGTACTATTATGGCGTGTTCATGCGCTAGTTTACTTACTAAAATCTTCCCTTGTTATTGTTAAAAAAAATAGTTAGAGAGTCATACTAACAAAGTTTAGTAATTGAGTCATGTCTTAATCATGTCAAGTCTTGATCAATTATTCGTTTAGTTGAGTCATAGAGAGTCATTCTTCATGTAACGAAAAATTCAAATTCCAATACATTTCCGAACACTTGAAAATATAAAGAAGCCATTGGAGAACACCCATGATTGATGATAGTACAACAATTGAAGACAAAGTTTGAAGAATTGACACAGAGCATCAAATGAGAGCATCTACAATCGACTGATGATCTGATTTGGATCATTATATTATTTGTCATCTATCTTGATGTTCTTAGAGTGGAAAAAATGGAGGAATTGGCTTGCAAAGTCATTTTAGTGGCGGGTCCCAGTTTGGAAAATTAGGGTCTGAAACTTTCATAGCCATTTTAAGACATTAAATGGCGTTTTTTGGGGTTCTGGTGTTTATATCTTGTGCCCACACCCTTGACTGTGTTCTACACTCTAAGATATTTCTAATGGTGCAAACCATGCGTCAATCAGAGTTCATATTCAAAATTTATGCCTCTCACAAGTTGACCACCATGGCAGAAGAGGATGCCACGTCAACCTGTTGGGCCCCAACAACCCCCTTCTTTCCTTTTAATCAAAATCTAGGGTCCCTCGAAATTTTACTTGGATTCTTCGTTTATTTTTTCTTTGACTTGATTGGATTGGTATTGATTTGCTTTGTTTCGAGGTTGGTTTGAGTTTATAATCTTTTGTTTGGTTTGAATTTCATGAAATTCAAATGCCATTTCGTTTTTCTTTCTACAGAGTTTTGATGTTGATGGACAAGCTTCATAATTTGAGAGTTTGTGATTACCTCTTCCTTATTGAATTTATCTGCCATGAGAATGGCTTTGTTGAAGACATGGATTAATAACAATGATTTTACAAAAAGAACGTTTATTGCGACACATCTTTTCTATGACATATGTTCACATTTGATCAAATTTGAATGAGGGAGAGACGAACATAGAAATTTTAATTTAAACGAAAACATTAATTTTTATCAACTGTTTGATTTCATTTAAATTGTGATTATGTTGTCGTCTTTTGCTCATTAACAATCATTTTCACAAAATCGTTTGGTAGGTTTAATTAATTAATTTATTTTGTCAGTCTGCATCTCATTTCAAAATAAAAATAAAAATATAAAAAAAAAGAATTATTTATGATTTGTTTGATTTTGTGAAAACCCAAAATTAATATTTTTCTCCTTTCCATTAACATGAAGCTTCTAGAATTTTAAGATCACATTTGAAAGGAAAATATAAACAATATTTATTTAGAACTCATAGTTAGTTTAAATTCATTTTTATTTTATTGTTCTAGATTTTGTTTTATTCACAATTTTTAGGTTATTAATTTGGTTTCTTTTTGTTTCACAGGTTTCTATTATTAGTTATTTGGTACGGATCTGATCATGGCTTGATTTTATTATCTAAATACGTTCAAGATAATTGATCCAAAATAATATTGGATTGCTGCAAATAATTTATGAGCAACAACAGATAAGATTTGGAAATGCGTTCAAGAACAAACAAACGATTTTGCGGGACTTGTTTCAGCCAAACCGTAAGGAATATGAAGAAACGGTTGAAAACCCATCTGCAGAATGGACCCATTTAGCTTATATGCGAGGTTTTCCCAAACAAATGCACGATTTGAGAGATATTTGTGTCTCTTTATGAGACAAATTTTAGGTGGCGGAAATTATTAGTGACGCCCAGGCTGTTCATTCATTGTATAAATATATGAGAAAGTTCAGAGCCAGAGAGGGCCAGGAAATTGAGAGGAGGATTTTTATCCTTTCTTTTTTGTATATTATATCTTTTGTAAACTTTTTTATTTTCGAATGGAGTAACAGATGGTTGGAATATTTGGGAGAACAGACAAGTATTTTCAAAGAAGAGTATGGAATTCCAGGTTGCTTAATGGCTTTTGTCTTGTGAGTAAAATGATTTTGTTTTCATTATAATATCTTCATATTCTTTGAGTAATTGATTATGCATTGATTTAAATTAGCTTTAGTCTATTTTATCAATACATGGTTAATTGCTATCATTTATGTATTAATTTTTTCAATCTTTAAGAGTCTATTATCCCAAAAAACTCCTTTTGGGACCTTATGATGAACTTATTATACTGAAGCTATACGAGATACAATTTACTCTTTGGATTTTGTCCTTTTGTAGATTGTGCAATGTTAATATTGTTTCTCATATAATTTCTGAATATGAAACTTTATTTGTATTGAACTAGCTTTAGACTGTTCTGCATATAACTTTTCATGTTATGTTTTCTTTTATATGGTTCATTATATTTTGGTTCATTTGATATTTGTGGTTGATCATCTATTCAAGTATTTTGAGTTTACATATGATACTAGATAGCTAGTAACACCATTTATTGAGGATTGAAATATCTTTTATTTTCAGTTATTTGGACATTCTAAAGTCACGTGATATATAATCGTTTGTCTTTCTGTCATCATAAACTCGTTCCAGAATATAAAAGACTTCTTTGAGTTTCTTCAAGAAGTATTATGCTTGCCTTTGTCATAGGTTTACACTTGACACAGGTTAAGAGGAGCTTATACAAATACAGAGAGACGAATTTAGCTTAGTATTGCTGATCAATGTCAGGTCAGACAATTTATATTTTATTTAATTTGTTTATTTGCGAATGAATAATGATTGCATCATTTACATGTTAAATGCTTTGACCATTATCATTTTATCATTTACAATCTTATTCAATCATTGTTTATTAGTTTGTCATTTATAGTATAAAGACAGTTTCCTTTATTTTCTTATTTTGATCCATTAGTTGAAAACAATTATTTTCACAAGGCTTTGCTCAAACCTTGTAAACTGCATATAACCATTGTACATAAACGCTGTTAGTTAAGCATTTGTAATTAAAGTGTTGATTGTTAGAGTAGTATCTTTAGCTAGTTCACATATTTTAAATTTTTTTAGTATCTTAGTTGGCTAACGGATCCATAAAACCCGCTAGGGGAGATTATACCAAACGACTTGGGTTAAGTAGACAACCCCGGACCAGATCTTCCCTTCCTGTTGACAGTGTGCCATAAACGCCCGTCAACACAACCTCCGTTACTCACCCACATGGGGCTAGCCATGTATGTAATTTCAAGAAGATTCTAGAAGGTCCAAAACCCTATCACAATTGAGGGTTGAGGAAGTAAAAAACCTACCCTTAGATGGTTATCGAGCTATGTTAAATATCAAACCACTAGGAGGATAAGAGGTTCCATTCTTTTGCATTGTATCTTGTTTCATAGTTGATTATAATATCTGAGAGTGGTATTCTATGAGCATAACAAATGAGGAGAGATTATGTAGCAACCATACAGGGCACAGGTCAAAGGAAACTCCATGGAGAGTGCCTCTTTCTTTGTACTTGTATCATTTCTTTACTAGAGAAAAGAGAGCAGAGTAACCTCACCTTCTAGCTGGGTTTTCTCACGTATTGAGTTTCCCAGGTCATATATTGTGTTTATTTGTGGATGGTGTGATAGTATTTTGTTGTTCTCTATTTTCCACATTTTATCTATTTCATGCATAAGAAAAAAATCATCAACTAGATATTATAGAGATCTGTGATCGTTCAAATTGTAGGTTGGGCAAAGCCCAATCCAGTCCACAAAAGTGGGACAACTGTGAGAGTATCTACCCATTGTTACCTTAGGTGGACAATCTCCTCACTTTAGTGATGATGGAAATCACCACAAGGGGGGAATCCCAGTGACCCTAGGGGGAAATGAGATGGAAAGTGGAGTAATGGAAGGTGGTACCCCTATAGATCAAAGTAAGAAGTGGAAGATGTCTTATGTAAGAGCCTTGTTGGCAAGGGTAAATTGACAAAATGGAGTGTACCTGCAAAAGAGTATGATAATTGCCTGAGACAAGACAAAATGAAGAGATACAAGCCCAAAATATCCAATGGACAAGCAAGTGAAGCTTGTTGTCCTATATTGTAACAGTAAACAAGAATATATGTCAACAAGGAAAAATGTTGTTAACACACCACTTTTCTCCACAAGGGTATAAGAATATAAGCCTCCAAGAAGGGTAACACACCACTTTTCTCCACAAGAACAAGTACTAACATCCAAAAAATTGCATAAGAGAGAGAGAGAAAGATGTAATTTTCCCAAGAGGGGTGAAAATTTCAGCTAAGTAGCTCTTCTCACATGAGAGAATTATATTAAAATGAAATGATTCAAGCCTTTATTTATACAAGGCTTCTAAAATTAGTTTGTCCACATTAATTTAGTGTAAACCACAAAACAAGGGGGCTAACCACCTTGGTTTTTCCCCTTTACAATTTTAATCTGAATTTTGCATAAAAAAGAAACCCTAAAGGTGATGTCAAGCCCTTCTAGGGTGACGTCTTAGCATAATTGGGAAGTCATTGAGAAATATGAGGAAGTTGTTGGGCCTCCAAATGATCAGGATTATTTTTAGAACGAAATGAAAGCAGACATATTACAATGAAATACACATAAAAATTACCAGAAATAGAGAAGTACAACAATACATGATTTCTATTAATGAAAGAAATGTACAGAGACTGTAAAAATACATAGTGCAAGACTCGTTAGAATGGTGGCAGCTTTATCTCCGAGAAGAGATGTGAGGGCTACACTCATTCACAAGAAGATGATTATAATGAGGCTATGAAGGCCTTTTTATGATAAACATGAATTCCAAAACCCTAGACATCCAAAAACCTAACCCTATGAGATGAAGTGCTGAAAACCATGTGGGCCCCGTCGGGGTAAGTTGGTACATTAACTTCGCGGGGTCGTAACTTTTGCATATGATCTCCGTTTTAGGCGTGTGATAGCCCATTGGAAAGGTATTTTTGAGAACTACGCACTATGCTGTCAAACTTTGATTGCATCTACAATTTGACTACGGCCAACCAAGAAAACATTGTTTAGAGCACCAAAACGGCCCTGTAAGTACAAAAAGACGTACTAACATGAAAACTTCCAAAATAATCCAATTGGAATAGGTGGGTGACCACCAATATGCACTTAGATGTTGTGTATGGATTCAGGACAACCCCATAAGTGTAGAACCTACAACTACAAAGAAATGTCCCCATTACAAAGAAACGTGTTGAACTGAAAACTGTTAAGGTGAGCCAGTTGGAATTTGGAGCAGGTGGGTGGCCACCAATATCCACCTGGATCAACCCTCCCCTCCCTTAGGAAGAAATGGTATCCATTGCATTGAGTTCCCGGGGAAGAAGGGAAAGCATTTTCTGAATCTAAATCTTGGTGAGTTGCGTTCCTTGTTGGAGAAGTTGTGTTGCTTGGTTTGTGGAAGGTTGTCACAGACTTGTTGCTGACAGGATTGAATCTATTCCACCAACCTGTTGTCTCTAGGCTTGGCATGGCATTGTGTACGCACCATTATAGGTGAAGAAACAATATATGCTTTCTCTTCTGCAATCTGTTTCCGTTGGATAGAAGGTGTTGAGGTTGCAGTGGTTGTAGTGGCCTTCTATGCATCTTTTGAACAAAGTGTGAAGAGGATGAATTTTGTAGTATGAGAGATTACTTTGTAGCACTATTTTGGTGGAACAATAGTCAGAACTACCTTTGGTATATTGTAGAGCTGACCCCCTAGAGTAATAATGACACTACGAGGTCGAGAATCATAAACAACATGATGTTTCCACATATATAGTTGGCCCAAAACAACATCACAGACATCAAGAGGGGCAACATCACACACTACTTCATCCTTGAAGGGTTGGATGCCATAGGAAATGCGACATTGTTGGATGACATGAAGATCTTGTCCCTGGTGAAGCTACTCGATGTTGTATGGTTGTAGGTGTGGTGTTGTCGACAACCCTAACTATTTGACGACCTCAATTGAGATGAGGTTCTTCTGGATATAAGTATCAACAATGAAATGCAACAGGGTTCCCTTCACCCACATCTGTGAATGGAAGAGGCGCTCCCTCTCTTCAGGATCTACTGGTTCTTCTGGTTGAATTGTTGCAGTCACGACAGTAGCAGTAGGGTTTGTGTCAATGATATGTTTTTTTTCAATATTTTCTGGATCGGATTCTGAATCAGGGTTCAACTCCTTGTCTTTGACCTCGGCCACCAATGACTGTTTCGAGTGACATTCATCGGTGTTGTGCTAGGGGATTTTGTGGAAGTCACACCACTTCCTAGTGTCATTCTCTGTCTTTCCTTTACCCTTGTTTTCCCATGTCTTGGAATGGTTTTCGGAAGGCTGTTAGTTAGGGTTGTCTTTACCATGCTTTGGTTGTTGCATATTTGCAGACCCGAACTCCCATTTGTTTCGGTGCCTAAATTTTAGCTCAATTTTGACATCATATTGATAGGCAGCTCCCGATGATGAGATGTTTAGGAAATCTATTTCGGTTTGGATGTACCTATGCAAAGCCCCATGGTATTTCATAACCATATGTCGCTCAGAGACTTTGATACCCAGCTTGGTGTGCAAGGTATGGAAAGTATTTGTGAACTCTGACACTATTTGTCTCTTGTCTTGTTGCAGTGTGGTCCATCTCATGTACTCATCTTCATAGTGATCAATAGGGTAGTATTGTTCCTTGACAACATCCACAAAAAAATCCCAAGTGGGCTCGACCCCATATATTCTAGATTCCTCTATGGAACTTTTCTCCCAGTAAGTTTCCCAACAATTTTTGACATGGGGGAGAGCCTCGAGGAGTGTGAAGGTGATCTTTTCCCTATCGAAAAAATTGTGAACAAAGAAATGACCTTCTAGCAAATTCAACAATTTTTCTAAGGCATTCGCATCTATCTAACCTTCAAATACGGGAATATCAAAATTAACTTGTACCTTGAAGGGAGAGGTTCCTCCAAAGTGGTCACTTGATGAAGACGTGCCTGTTGCTATCAGCAGGTGTTGAAGGACGTGGGAGAAATTCTCCATCATTTCGTCCCTCTGTCACGCGAGAGATTTCTCCAGCAACAAGTTAATAGAATCTTTTGATCCATCGTTTTTCTTTTCTTACACCATAGAGGGTTTCTTGGGCATGTGAGAGTGATTTTCCTCAAGAGAGACAAGGTTAAGACCCAACTTGCTATACTCGAACCTCATCGGGGACATGCACTGAAAAACGATCAAGAGCAGTCTACTCTAATACCATTGATCTAGATTATTTTCAAAACAAAATGAAAGTAGAGAAATTACAATGAAATACACATAAAAATTGCCAGAAACAAAGAAATACAACAATACATGATTTCTATTAATGAAAGAAATGTATAGAGACTGTAAAAATACAGAGTGCAAGACTCGCTAGAATGTTGGTAGCTTTATCTCTAAGAAGAGATGTGACGGATACGCTCATTCACAATAAGATGATTACAACGAGGCTCTAAAGGCCTTTTTATTATAAACATGAATGACAAAACTCTGTACATCCAAAAACCTGTACCCTAGGAGATGAAGCACAAAAAGTCATGTGGGCCCTGTTGGGGTAAGTTGGTACATTAACTTCCCGGGGTCGTAACTTTTGCAAATGATCTTCGCTTTAGGCGTGTGATAGCCCGTTGGAAAGGTATTTTCAAGAAGTACGCATTATATTGTCAATATTTGACTCCATTTTCATTTTGACTGTGGAAAGCGAAGAAAAAACTGTTTAGTGCACCAAAACGACCCTGGAAGTACAAAAAGATGTATTGACATGAAAAATTCAAAAATAAGCCAGTTGGAATTGGTGGGCGACCACCAATATCCACCTAGATGATATGTAGGGATTCAAGACAACCTCGTAAATGTAGAACCCACAATTACAAAGAAATCTCCCCATTACAGAGAAACATGCTGAACTGAAAACTGTCAAGATGAACTAGTTGGAATTTGGAACATGTGGGTGGCCACCAATATCCACCTGGATCACCAAAATCCTTCCCTTCACATGCTAGGGTCTTATCCATGGTGCAAGGGATCCTCCTCGTCACAAGGTGCCAAGTTTCCATGAAATCATCATCACCACCATTAGACCCTAGCCCTAGTCAAGACGTCAAGCCCCAAAAGTGTGGTGTAAGTCCTCCAAAGGAAAGTCGTTGGGCTAGATAGGGCTAGGTGTCAGCTCCAAGATCTGTTCTCTTGCCTCCAAAGGAAATTTCCATCCTTTTTCTTGCCCCAAGGCCTAGGTTATGGCATCCAACCTGTGGGATTTGTGCCCCAATGATGGCCCAAGCTGGGCTTGTTCCTCCAAAATGTCCATCAAACAAGGTCCTGCAAAGACAAATGAGTGCACCCTCCAAGGGTCTCAAGTCAAATGTATCATAGAAAGTAAAATCACATTTAATACAAGAGCCACCTAAACATGTGCATCAAAATTACCTTATCAAATTAAACAAGTGCTCAAAGACCCTATGCAATTTGTCAAGTTTAGGTATTGGAGGGTTGTCAAGGTGACCTATTGGGTGAATCATTCCTTAAGTCAAGGAGTGTTTCCTAGGTGGACCCTCTCTAAGCCATGTAAGGAAGACAGAATGGAATGGGGGTGAGACTTCGGGCACGGGGTTCATGACATACAAGGGTTTGTAGTGTCTCATTTATGGGTGCCTTTGTAGAGGGTGAGTTGCACCTTCATTTTCAATGCATCCTTTTTCCAAGCCCATTTATCGTTATAAATTTATTAAAGTCCAAAACAATTGGGTAACCTAAGACTTAAAAGAAATGCCACAATGTCAATTTCAGCTAGAGGTACACAGAGTACCATAGGGGTAAACCAAAGGGTATAATGCACTTGTGTAGATCCCTCAACAAGTGGGACATTTATATATGTGAAATTTGTTTTTGCAGGTCCTTGATTTTAAGAGAAACGCTTCATCGTTCTCAAGAATTCTTTGGGCGAGCATATATAAGGTTACAATTTTGGCTTTTATATTTTGCCAGCTACATTCCCTCTCGGCCTTCAGCCCCTTCTTCCCATGAAATGAAGTACAATCCCTTCTTGGGTCAATACACCCAAAAATACCAAAAGATAAGGATATGAAAAGGATTAAGTGTGAAAAATGATAAGTATGATCGAGAATGGTACAATGAATCATCAAGGAGACCTCCCAGTAGCAAAACTTTCCCAAAGAGCGACCACTTACTAGGGCACAATGTCAACTACCAAGGTGAAACAAGGCAAAGGGAATAATTTCCAACCAAAATTTCTATAATCAAAAGCAACTTTAAATGTAACATACTCAAATGCCTCAAGTATTAAAGTGACACTTACCACAATACCTGACTTGTACCTCATGGAGAAAGACCCATTGTCTTCCAGAAATAGGCTGTTGTGGTGGATGCCATTATGACGAACTGGAGAAGTATGGTGGTGAAGTGGGTCTTGATCTGTGTAAGTGGACATCACAAGTCAATCTATCCCTCGGTACTCCATGTATGCAACCTAAGGGCCTAGAGACATCATTTTCGTACAATGAAATAGAAAAGATAAGGGATTAGTAGAAGATTCTACAGTAGCGCTTAGTGTCGCTGTAGGACGAAGCACTAAGAGTAATCGAAGAAGTGGCAGTTGCGTAGGGTAAGGTAAAAACAATCAACGCACGATACTAAGGAGAAACTCACGACCCTGACTGTGCAACTTGTAGAGGAAATTTTGGAAAAAGAAGCAGAAGTAACAAAACAAGTCACGACAACAAGGGAACCCCTCCAAAAGTTCATGGAGGCATGGAGGAGCATGACACAACAAGATTGAGTGGCTTAGGATGAGCAACATATGAGTGTTGGGGGTCTGATGGAAATGCATTTTAGATATAGTTTTGGGGAAAATCCTAAGCATGGAGGAGATGTGCAGTAGTAGAAGAAAGAAGAGAAGGAAGGAGTAGAGTGCACAATAAAGGCACAGTTAGGATGGAAGTGCACAGTAAAAGCATACTTGGTAGCATAAA
>ML792576.1:189985-202827 GCA_009831015.1 Picea engelmannii
AGGATAATGCACACAGAGTAAATAAGTAAGAACGAATAAGATGATCGCCTCCCATCCCCTTGTTCCCACAAAAACTTGGTTCCTGCAGCCCCAATAGATGCCTTGTGTGAGACTTCACTTGCATGCAGGTGATGCCGAAAGGGCCAGTATTTGAAGGGTTTTGTTGGTTAGATAACTTGAACCTAGGGTCTTACAACCACGTGCCAATAGTGACGACTGAGACAAAAGTAGTTGTGAGCATCCAACAACATCCTCTAGCCATAGCTTCAACTTGTATGGCCTTCACAAAAGCCTTTGAACAAAATTTGAAGAATATATTACATGAATTAGAAAAGCATAAGGAAAAGATAAGGAAACTAGAGGAAGAGTTGCAATTTTACAAAGATGATCAAACTAGCATCAAGGAGTTCAAAAAGTGTGTTGAATCAGTAAGACACAAACTCCATAATCTGGCCAAGGACATATATACAGGATTGCAAGTCTTCTATAAAAAGCGTTGCTCAAATCAAGGAGAAATTAGACAGAGTTCAAGCTAAGAACATGGAATTCAGTGGTATCGGGGCTAGTTTAGATGAAATAAAACAATGGGCATTCAACAAACCAAATGCTCCAGAATATTTGCCTTAGATGATATACTGGTAAGGCGAGCTAAACTATATCTCCCTTGATAATTTTTAACAAGTAGGTAAGAAGTTAGAAAAGGATTTGAAAGCTTCACTTGTGACATGCACCAAACTCCACAAAATTGCCTTTATATTGAATTTTAAGGGCTATTTTCCTTGATTTGAATATTTAGGAGAACTAAATTTCGACGAACAAGTTCTCACAGAGCTCGAGGAAAATATGAAAGCAAGGGAGAAATATTCCAGGGCAATACTTAGAATAACCAATGCTGAAATGGATATTCACCTTGTGAGACTTGCCTGAACTCAGAATATGATTCAAGATTTCATGGTAAACTTCACAAGGGACATGGTTACTCTTTGTCAAAACTCAACAAATCATGAGGTTTCCCTAGAGTCCCTGTTATATTGCAATATTATTTCCATTTCAGGTTACCATGAAGCATGGGTTGCCTACATTAAAGACAAGGACAAAGGGAAGAGCATAGATTGAAATTCGAATTTGCATCTATCGTGATTTATTTTGTTTATTGTATCATTTGAAAATGGAATTAGGACAATAAAGAGTTTTTTTTTGCAGTTGCTTCTTGAGGAATGCAAGAAGTCACAAGGAGCAGTTAACTAGGGGAGTTTATGTAAACCACAAGATACCCATTTTGAGTGGGGCTCTTCAACCTTGTAATTTTTAGGAGAACTTATTTTTTCTGAAGACAATATTGAGAAGCCCTTAGGGCCACTTTGACATAGAGAAGTGCATTGCTTCTTGATAGTCTTTCTTTTGTTGTGAACTTTCTCCAGTGAATGCTTATTGTTCTAAAGCACTGTAATAGTTTCATTTTTAACAAATAGATTGTTCTTTTTGTGAATGGAAATCTTCTATAGTAATTATTTTTCTTTCATGAATTGTTTTGAGATAATGAGCAGAGTTGTTTGTATGGATTAATAGTTAAGACTTATCTGAGTATGCCTTCATATGTACATGTTATTAGTCTTTTCCCCTTTTTATAGCTACTTGAATGAAGGATTTATGCAGGGATCACTAACGTTTGGGTTTGTTCATTTTTTAAATTTAGTGCTCCTAGCTAGCATAGGATAACATATGTTTCCTTCTCAGTAGTTAGCCTATTTTGTATTTTCATCCCCTCGCATGAAACCATTAACTCACCCTCGACCCTAGTAATGGCAACTGAGCTAGAATCCAGATGGGTCTCCTAATCCAAATGATGTGAAGTCTAATTGGTACATCATACCGAGGAGTACCCCTATCCGTTGAAGGGAATTTTTCCCACGTCATGTAAAGTTCCCAAGCCATTTTTTTTTTGGAACACTTATTTGATTAACTGTTTATTGTTGTTTTATTGTGTTTGTAGGTTTACTTTAGATAGTTGCACATTGATGGTTCATTCATGGGATATTACACATGGAGATATAGATCTGATAGAAATCATAAAAAAATAACAAGATGCAAGCATATAACACCAGTATAGAACCAATAGCTTCAAATATGACCCTTATTTAGATAGTAGAGTGATCCAGATACAATGGATCTGTAGATCTGAGAAAATACAATAAGAATAATGAAGCTGGAAGAATAGTTGCTCCAAGACTTCCCAAAATTGTAGATAATAGCCTCCCAAGGCTCCACAATAACCCGATGAAGGGATGAGATCAATGTTTCTCCTATGGATGACTGAAGCCCTGTCTGTTGGATGATATGTGCCCTCCTAGTTGGCTGTAGAACCCTAATAATTTGGCCTTCCTCCTCAAGGCCTCCAAATAATACCAAAATCTCTCGAATAGTATATCGGGGCAAGATAAACCCCCAAATGGAGTTTGAAGCTAAATGGAGAAGATCTAACCCTTCAGATGAGCAGATCCACTTTTTGTAGTGCACCCTCCTTCTCTCTGAAGATCAATATTTTGACCTCCCTCCTGAAGGCCTCCAAACCAACCCAAAATCTCCAGAACTGTAGATCAGGGCAAGGAAAACCCCCTAACCAAGTCTCAAACTGAATGATGAAGATATGGACCTCTAGATGGTTGAATCCTCAATCTGTAATGGGCCCTCCTTCTCTCCAACTCATACCAAGATCTAGTAAATAATACAACAAAGAACTCTCCCCCACAATGGCCCAGATATGATGCCCTAGGCTCTACAAAGAAAACCCAGAAGTCCCTTTGTCCAAAATCCTTCTCCTTTACCCATATCGAATGGATCTCCTCCAGATGGTGCACCCTCTTGCTGGAAACCCCCTGAGGTTGAAACCTGTCTCCTTCTCTGTTGATGGGTAGAACCAAAACCTATTGTAGAATGGTGTGGGAGGAATATTGCACCCTCGGGACCAAGCTTGGACCAAGATAGGTGGAATATTTCACCACCGAGTTGATCTCTAGGGTTTGTAACGTCAAAACCCTTAAATATTCTTTGTGCTCAAGAGCCCAAAATGTGAAATCAATAATAATCCAGAGTGAGTGAGAAGTGCGCCCTTCCTTTCTTTTATACCCCTGATCTATTTCTTTGTTGAGTTAGTTAACCCCTAGGGTTAACTCCTAGCTTTTCCGCACATGTTCTTTTCTTTCCTTCAGTTTACCTTTTCTCCCAAAGTCAACTTAATATTATAACATTGTGCTTATGTAATTGCTTTGGGTTGTCTTTGTCCCATGCTGCATGAGACTATAGTCTAGTGGGGACAACTAGACTACTAAGTCTCTCATAACCTCTTTATCAAGAGGTGGGGGACATTACACGTCAACAATGTCACAACACTCTTAATAGATAAACAACATCATATATGCTCCAACATATCTATATGCACTCTACCACATGTTATCTCTCAATGTGTCTATTCGTGCAAATGTATTCCAACTATTTTACTCTCTTGTATTTATTAACATTCCCATGCCTTAACTATTCACACATAGAAACTTTCTTAATCTAGAGAAATATGTTAGAACAATAAAAGAGGATTTAAGGAATTTTCCCTTCCATTTCATCTCTACATAGCATGGAATTCCACACCATAACTAATCAACTCCATGGCCTTTCTACCATTCAAATAATAAACCATTAGATGTGATATTCACATCCAAGTAGCAATACTTAGTTCATGCACCCAAGCTATACTTCCTACTTCAAAAGCATACAATTCTACTCTAGAAACAAAGTAGATTTTAAGGTGAGAAGAAAAAAATAAATTTCCCCATTCCATGTTTGCCTTATTGACCACATGTGTTATTTATTGTCGCAATCCAATGATTGGTAAACTTGCATCTTCCTATGATGATTTTCGCTTTCCTTGCCTCCCATGGTAGTCAAGATTCAAAGATGATCCCATTTTCCAGTATGCATGGCATCATGCTCCACAACCCTCATTACTTGGTTGCTTTCCTTGATGCAATCCACATATAAAAATAAGAAATACATCTTGTAAAGCTCAATTAAAATGAAGTATATTCAACATATGAATCATATGTAAATCAAATTTATTGAAATATTCATCATCAAGTAAATTTAAATCAATTAGAATCAATCAAATTCAAATTTGACTATTTCTCAGAGCGAGCATATTCAAATTCAATCAACCATTATTAGAATGATAACATATCATGTCCTTTCAAACAAATGAATGCTTGTTCATTTACATGTTCATACAATGCGTTATGGGTGGACTGTAGGTATTGTATAAAACACACCCCCTATACTTATTCACCAAAAAAAGGCTTTCTAATTTAAGTCTATTTCCTCCAGAGCATGAGGGATGGTAAGATCAATGATTTTTGATCTTTTGGACAAGAATTAGCATATGTACACAATTAAATCTTGTGTCTCCTACCTACATTTCTAGTCTCTAATAATTGTATAGATAGAGAGGTAAAGAAGATGACTAATTGTGCTTTTACTTTATTTCTTTAACATAAGACCTCTTTGATTTCCATTCCAGCTTGGGGCTACACATTGAGCTTGGTATGATTGTTCTAACATTTTGTCTCGAAGTTGTAAGTGGTGTAATATCTCAAGTTTCTATTTCATGTTAATCTTGTATTTTAAAAGAAATTGTTCACATCCATGTTTCGTTTCTACTTTGTAGGTAATTTATTTTATTTTTGTTATTATAGAAGCAGGGGAATTGACGATGGTTACAATCCAATTAATGATGCTAATCAATCAACGTGGGAAATGCCTCATGTTCAATAGTTGGATTTGTATTATAAATTATCAAGAGAATACATAATGGTACACCTCGAGTGGGCCTAATGGTTAAGAATATGTGTTCCCTCCTAGGAGATCATAGGTTCAAATCTAGAGGGGTTAGGGTATGTACATCTCCGTAGACTTTAGCAGTGAAATCCCTGCATGAAGGGGATCCCTTGTCCCACAAACAAGGGGGTTTCATACACCGATTTGGTGTCGTTACCTTAAATTTGAATTATTATTATTATTATTATTTCTATTTCTATTTTTAAAATTCTATGAACCATTGAATGATCATCTTTATTGATGAGAAATTATGTTTCATTTAATATTTTATTTGGAAGAATGTTATAACATATATTTAGATTTTATCATTATTTGTAATATTATGAAAATTTTTCATTTCCTTTTGTACATGAGGATAATTTTCTCTCATGTATCTCAAACATAATCCCTCATGGATAGAGATTCATTAAATTACATCTAAATACACAAAATACATAAACTTGTAGAGTGGAATTTCCATGAACTCTAATCCCTCATGGGATGGAGATTCATTGAATTGCATCCCAATACACGAAATACATAAACTTGTAAAGTGGAATTTCCATTAACTCCACTTTATAATATGTTATGTCTAAAATTTCCTTTTTGTTTTCATATTTGTTATTCCATCAACAATTACCCTCTTTTACTCTTATGTGCATGTCAATGTTTTGATTGACATACAACACATAACAATTCATTAGAAATATAATTGCAAACAAATGATTCCCATATGGTAGTGCAACTTTCTAACTTCAAAACTTTATTTAATATGAAATGTGACATAACATTATGATAGATTTTTGGCATTTTAGAGAGGGAATTAAAAAAAAAAACAAATAAACATTTTGTACTCAAAATAAATTAGGGCGATGAATATCATCTTCTTCAATGAAAATCTATAAGAAATATGTCAATTTCATGTTCTCATTCAATCCATCACAAAAAAAGGAAAAGGAAAACATTTTCAAAATCAACTATCAAGCAACATTTCATTCCAAATCTATAAACTACATAACATAATCCATCAAATCTCTTTTCCAACAATAAGAAATCGCTTCTACTAATATTCTTGTGGAATTTAAAACACGATCACTAATTGCAATATCAAGAAGAAAGATCAATCACACATAACACAACTGTTTTACTGGGAAAGCATAAAGCTAAAAACCCCACTATCATATATTATGTATATCATGGATCATGAAACAATCTCATACAAAACTCTAATCCAAAAGCTCTCAGTACAATACAATCATCTCACACTGTCATATAAAAATCAACAAATACATGTGCCAATTCTCTGCCTCCAGACAACCTGCCTCCTCTGTGCAATCCCTGCAAATGATTCGAATTCCTCTTGCCTAGGATGCACATTGCTCATGGGCACATCCACTGTGTGTTATTTCATGAGTGCACTTCACTCAAATCACAAATGATAGTCAAACTCTCCCTTTCACTTGTTATCTCAACTGGGTCTCCACTGGATCTGACATGCATGTAGTTAACAGTGGTAAATCTTCAGTTGCATGTGAGATCACTGATTGTGAATTAATTAATAATTAATTCACTGAACTCTCACTAGTGTAAGTTCAGTTACAACTAGTACAACTGAGCTTAACTCACTTAACTGAGTTAAACTACTACACAACTCACATAATTACACTTATAACTCTGTTACAACTAATTCAACTTCCATGTCCCACCAGTCAACCTTTCAACTCGAATTTCCGATAGCTAACTGATTTGCCATTTCAGTTAATTATTTCAAGTGATTATGAGATAATAGATTAATATTTATTGTCCAATTTATTTAAGGGAAAAATAAATTAGACACACATTTCTTGTTGACTTTTCAATAGGTTCAACCAATTGGGATATCACTTGGGGATTAATGTGTTGTCTATTGATATATTAATATAATGTATTTTAGTTCAAATTATGTTTAAGAACTATTATATTTGTGGTTGATCTAGGATATACTCCAAGATGACCCTAGCAGGGTTCTATGTCAAGTGCCTAATTTTTCAAGATGTGGTATCAATAAAATGTGATCATCATCCCATTTTGTTCTCCATATCATGGGGAGCAACCAATATGAGAATGCCCAAGTCCATATACCTAGTCATTGTCTCTCATTTGCAACAACCAATGTGTATCCAAGTTGTTAAGTGGATTTGGAACTTGCTAACCACACCACGAGGGGAAGATGGATGGATTGGATGGTGGAATGATGCCATAGTTTGATTTGTGGCATTCATTTGGGAGTTTGGTTGGAAACATATGGTCGTGAGATGCTCATTCCATAAAATGGCCAAAGAAGAGTTTACAAAAGTCTCTTGATTGTTGCAATTTACACCATATGACAAAGCTACGTAGGTGGGAGTTGCTAAGCATTGAATATTCTTGAATATGGATGAAATTTGGTAAGCCCAAGGTTCCCAAATTCGTTCTCATCTCCACTCACTCAAAAATAAGGAATGAATCACAAAGGATTTTTCAAATCCCTTGCAATAAAGGAGGCCTCTTAATAATAGAATCCTTGAAGAATTTGGTTAGATAGGTAAGTAACCAAGAGGACATTAAGAGAGAATTTGTTAACCATTATTGTATTATTTTTCAATCTCAAGGCATGACTAATGCACATAGGGTGGATATGAAAAGTTGCATTGACCTTGTCCCTAACAAGTATCTACTTTGCTAAAATTCATAGAAGCTCCAATGGTGATCGTTGATGATAAGTCACCTAGCCTCGATAGGTATCCATGTGATTTTTTTAAGGCCACTTGTGATTTTGTTGGGCCTGAACTTCTAAGTGTTTACAAGGAAGTAGGTTGGAAAAAGGTCTTAAGGGTTTCTGATCAACAAAGGCTCCGTTAAGTTTATTCCTAAAGAGGAAGACACTAAATTGATTACTAGTTGGAGGTCGAACAACCTACTCAATGTCTCTTACAAGATTATATAGAAAATTCCCTGGCCTTGTGGATTTGCTACATTTTGCCATAGATCATTTGAGTAGATAAAATAATTGTTTTCATCATAGGCACTAATACATACTTGACAATGTTGTGGTCATCTATAAATGGTTATAAGCATGGTGCTAAAGGCACTTTTTATCAACTTATAAGATGAGAAACTGTATGATCATGTGGAGTGGCCCTTCATCCAAGCCATGCTTCATGCCCTAGTGTTTGGCCATTTCTTTGTTTGGACTGTCGAGACTCTTTTTTTTTTATGCTTCAACTTGCTTCTTTATCAACCAAATTAAGTCATAGGAGGTTGGTATATTTATATTGATTAGGGAAGGTTGATCGCTATCCCTGACACTGTATGTTATGGTAGCAAAGGCCATGGGATATCTTCTTCACCATTGTAATTCTCAAGATCTCATTGAGGGCATCCCCCTTCTTGAACTTGAAACTTGTCGAATGGGATTTTTTCATATGATTCCTTTTTAACCATGCCGGAGGAGGAGTGGGTGGTTAGCACTATGGGCTGCGTTCATATCTCCAATGGGGCCTTGGGATCCAAACTCCAAATGGATAAGAATTTATGCTAAAATTTATCTCGGGATGACATTCCTCATTGGATAACTAATCAAGGCTAATATTGGCTTCAACCTAGCCAAAAATTCAAGTTTATGGGGAATCCTTTCACCTTTCCAACCTCACTAAAGTCTCTTTGGGAGGTGATGTTGGAAATAATAAACAAGAATGTATATAAAGATATTCCTAGACCTATGCCATTAAGGATTATTTTTTAGATTTGTTCTAAGGTTCTCATTTCTACCCATGTGTCTTGCTCTTCTTGTTGAATTTCATTTGCTATCTCCGATCAAAGATTGGGAATCTCCTTTAAGACTTTGTTTGGGTTGACATGCAAGGAAAGAAAGGATTTCATTAGGTTAATTAGGGTCTCTTATATATCCCCAAAGAGTGGTGGGGAAACATGATGATTGGATCATATCAATGGGCTCAAGCATTGTGTGAAATATGGGTGATTCAAGGTTGTGGATGACAAGGAGAGACTGAAAGTTCTATTGTAAAACTACATCTAGAGTGAAACACCACTACACAAAAGAAGCTGGAGCAATGTCAATTTGTAAACTCTCTTGCTAACCCTAGCTAAGGTCAAGATCCATGGAATATTTATCACTCAAATCATATGGAAATCTTGGGAGGCCATTAGGCATCGCCTTACATGGAAATGTGACTCACTTTGAATGGGCCTCTCATTTAATGACTATGGCATCTAGTGGCCTCCCCTTGTGCAATGTAATGGTAAGGATCTGGTAGAAACTACTTGGTTCTCAACCAACCAACTTTTTAAGAAGGGTGTCATGGCATCTAGAGATCTCTTGGACCACTAAACTCATCAATGGAAGCCATGGCTAATTTTAAAGTAATTTTTTTAGCTTAACAAAACATACAGACTTATAATTGAGTGTGTTAAGGTGTTGGTCATCGATAACCTCATCCTTAAGTTGGGGTTGCTTGTGCCATCTACATGGTGAAGAGATTGGAGGTGACACTATTCAAAATGGTTTAAAAAATACAAACTGGTGAATGGGTATCATTGGCTGAGCTCCAAGCCAGTGCTTTATGTGAAATTGAACAAGCTATGTAGAATGACATATAAGCATTTGACTTGGTTATGTAGACTTTGAGTCAGTTGGAAAGCTTATAATAAGCTAGCGAAAGAAAGGTTGTCTTGGTAAATAATTTTGGGCACCCTTCCTCTTGGCCAATGCTTGAAGTACCTTGGAGTTGTCCAACCCAAATGCCTTTTATATCAGAAAGAAGAAACAATCAAACAATTTGCATTGACCCTATATTTTTTCTAAGTCAATTTGGGAGTGGGCCTCGAGCGATGTTTTCAAGTCCTTTCTGTGTCGATAACCTAGAAATTTGTTGTCATTGGTGACACAATCCCATGGACCATTTTATTTTAAGCCACATGGCATCTTGTTAAATTAGAGGTTTATTTCTTACAAGGAAAAATTGAAATGCATGTATTTAAAAAAAATCTCATTTCTACAAGTTCACTTGGTATGATGGGGCTCTACTCTATCACAACCTCCATTTATAGATTCAAACATATGCTAGGAAGGTGAATCTTGAGTTGGCACATATTAGAAGGCCTCTAGAGTAGAGGGGGTGGCTCCATGCATGATGACTCGTGTCCCCCCAAAGGTTCATTCCCCACCTAGTTAGAATCGTTCTCACATATTTGGTAGTATGCCACTTAATTGGTAAACACAATGAAAATTGAAGTCAAGAACACCACAATTGACCACCACCTCCTAGGATTAAGAATGACAAGTTCCCTCAATTCAGTATGGCCATTTCGATGGAGAAACACCCTGAGAAACAAAATGAATATGGATTGGACCGTTCCCTCCCTATTGATGCACCTTTGGTTGGTGGGTGAGGCAAATCCTTAATGACTGTGACCCTCCTTTGCATATGGGATTTTTCATTATTACTTTATCTTTATCATCTAGCCTTTAATATTTCATTTATGTGTTCTAGCCTTCTATTATATGAATACTATTTTTTGTACTTGTAAACCCCTTGATCCTGGGTTTGGTATCTTTTATGAAGCATCCCCTTGGGCGTATGCTATTTAATAGGTTTCCCCATGGCCACTACTTTATGTAGCCCACTTTTTTGAATAAAAAGCATGTACATGTCATTTTTTAATAGAGTTTAAAGGAATAATTTTACTCAAAAGGCCTTATAAATAAGCATTGTACACAACTTAGTCCCTAACTTAGAGTTTGTTAGGAAAATGATTTGCTTTAAATTGTTAGAAAATGATAAACTATGGTCAAAGTTTTATAATGACGATGATTAGCATCCCTAAGACAAAAAAGGTCTATTAGAGATATAAAAGGAATAAGGCTATATATTTTTCATAATGTCATTTTTATATTTGAACGAGGTGGAAATAAAAGCTCCAAAATCATTATTGTTTTAAAAATGTTCAAGATATTCTTTAAAATTCTAAATCTACATGCAAAAAATTGGTTTAATGTTGTTCAATCACATGCAAAATTAATTAATTAATTAATAGTTTGATTTTAATAAACAAAGATTTTGCTTTATTCAGATTTTCATCCATGTTCAAGAAATCAAACTTATAAACTTAAGGATTGAGTCATACAATATTAAATTCTAATGATATGCAATACAATTAATGACAATTTAGATGAAAATATAATTTCATATACACAATAATATATTATATTGTAATATAGGTCAATTGGGTTTAGCATAGGTGTTTGAGATGAGAAATTGTTATCCTCTCCACCTGGGTTCTAATCCTACTTATGACATGTTCTCTCTCTGTGAATCAATTGTTGATTGGGCTCTTCATGAGTTGATTGTTAATGGGGGATAGCAAGGTACTAGCATCTCATCCTCCTTTATGGCCTTTAGGGTGGGATGAACTGTATTCTAAGGAAAAAGTGCTATATTGTAATATAAACTTAAACTTAATCTAACATAAAATTGTGATTAATCTAAATAACAACATTCAATACTTTAATACAAATTTAATATTAATCCCCATTAAAATTGGAGATTAACAATAACTTGTTACACCAAAGGTGTCTTTTAAGCGAGCATCACCTCTTGAAACCATCATCATCAAAAGTTATCATCCATAACTAGTTGTATTGGAAAACCATTAGCAAGTTGTCATCTTCCACACGTTCAATTGACTTTCATTGTAATTATGTGTTATCATCATCCTCTTCATGCACCCAAGTCAACATCACCCTCTTGTGCCTAAAATTTTCTTTTATCGACAAGATATACATTTGCAACGATCCATTTTGTGATGATTTTTAAGCTCATATGTTCTTACTACCCTTCAGTCCTAGCTTGCATAACCTAGGGTTTGTTTAATTTTAGTTTTACAATTTTATTTTGTTCGAATGGATTTTTTGGGTTCTATAAATAATGTATGATTAATGGTATTGGACCCTTAAACCATTTCTCTACCTAGATGTCTCCCTCTTACCATTTCATCTTTACCTATCAAGACTCTAGTCACCTCAATGTCATCAAGATATTGTTGGAGGATTTACAAGACTCAGCGTAAGGTGACACATGTTTCCATGATCCCCACCATGTACTCATGTTCGATCCCCAATATGAACTCCATTCTTAGATTGGAAAACGCCTTCAAGATGGTCGGGTTCCAATCATAAAGCTTCACCTTGTTTTAGTCATTAATGAGGACACTACAACTTGGCACAAGTTTCTGTCCTAATAATAAGGTGAATTTGATGCTTTTTGTTATAGGTTGGTTTCATCTGTACAATTCCTCCATTTTTATTTTCTAATACTCCAACAAGTGCAACACAAATTTTAGGGCCTATATTGTGTGCCTCAACAAGACTCTATCTGATGAATATCATATTTGATTGAATGCAAACCCATCAACAACATGGGCATTTGTAATGTCCCTAATAGGAACCCCATTTGTAATGTCCCTAATACGAACCCCATTTCTAATTGTACATATAGGGCGGTGAGCCGTTCGTACCAATTGTAAATGTAATTGTACATATAGGCTAGTCAGATTTTGGCACCAATTTTTGGTTTTGCGTGCACCTGAGTAGTGTGTGAGCATTGTTATCAAAGAAAGGGTGCGCGCATTTCATAGTGATGCGCACACCTAGGTAAGTGTGTGTGGTTGCACAACAAAGGAATGGTGCGCACATTTCACAATGTTGCACATACTTGAGTAAATGCACGAGGATTATCTGGAAGTGCGCATTGAACTGAGTTATTTGTGTGTGTGTGTGTGTGTGTGTGTGTGTGTGTGTGTGTGTGTGTGTGAGGCTGGAGAGCCAATGTGGTTATGAGGCTGATGAGTTGGGACGTAAATAGGCAAGTGCGCCTATCCTTGTAAAATGTAATCATACTGAAGTTATTAATAATATCACATCGTTGTGCACAGACAGATTATAC